>OY979447.1:9817256-10064756 GCA_963855545.1 Ethmia dodecea | reverse complement strand
AATATATACATAATATAAATCTACATAAACTGTCGGTAGGTATCGTGCATTTATGGAACAGGAACAAAATATATATAAAAATACATGACCACGGAAGAACTATATAAACATGACAACCACATTTAAAATAGAAAGTTGTTTTATTGTACTAGCAAGCACTGGGATTTATTATAATATTTTTATTCAGTTCTTTCATTACTTTTGAAATTTCTATAAAATGATTATAATAACATTTATTGTATGCTGGTTAATATATGCAAATACTCGAGTAGCAAAAGTTTTGACGAATTTATGTTAAAAAACAATTGACGGTTATCTTTTTATACTTCTAGAATTCGGAAGTCAATTTTAATATACGCATGTATACCAGTTTTGGTTTAACCCCTAATAACTAGAATGTATACACATAAATTATCCTTATATTTCTAAACAATGTAGTTTTTACAAAAATAAACCACACATATCTCAATTGGGCAGAAGTGCCGTTCCTTTGAGAGTACTCTGTGATAAGATATTACTGCGCTCTCAAGATGTTGCAACCCCTATGATGTATTCTACCCGCTGCCTTCTCATGAGATTAGATAGGGCGGTCCTATACTTAACACAGTCAAGAGTCATATTGTTTCTTAGGTTAGGTTATAACGCCTACGAATCTATTAGCAAATATGTATGTCATTTAAGAATTCGACATTCTGAGTTCGCATAATTAAGTAAATGCGAATTTTACATTCTAAGAACTAGTCATTGCGACGTCAAGAGGGAAACCTCTTGTCGGATTAAGTAAAATTTATAATTCCTAAGTGGAGGTTTGCACACGCTTTTATTATAAAAATTCCCAAGGAAATGTTGAATTGGCCTGATCTTAAATGCCAAAACTCATGCTAAAAAGTACCTACTTTGCAAACTGGCGTATTACAAACTAGATTATTGAAAAACAATGATGCTTGGAACAGATTTCCTCTAGCACAGCGCAATATGACAGCGAAAAATAACCAAATTATGTATTAAATATGAATTGTTTAAAAAATAGTGTGTTGATGAGATGAGGCGGGGGAAGGGAACTTTCAATAAATTGACCCATTGAATAAAATCATTTTTTTTATATAAAAATACGAGAAGTGGCCTATTTCGTCCGGTTTTCATTTAGAGAGGTTGTCATCATGAGCTAAAAGTTAAAACGGTCTTTTGTTCACAGTGAAAATAAATTCTCTATCTGCGTTACAAGGAAAACGAGATTTTCGCCCCGCTTTCTAAAAGCTTCTACCGAAAGGTCGGGTTACTCAAAAGCCAGATAAACTTATTTTACACGTCAAAAACACTTATCTCGTACATACGCTCCATTTTTTCACCCGGAAAGGATATCAAACCTACACAATCGCTCGCTCGGTTCAGCAGTTCCTTCATTAATCTTATTTTGCGCATTCACCCCTATCAAGTTCCTCATGTAGACAGACACGGCATCAATCTCTGATCCGCTGTCAAGTGGAAGTCTACCTTTTAAAGTGCGCTATTGTGCCCATATTTTCGATAATGTGTTGCTTTTATCGAGATATATAGGTTTAAAAGGTTATAATGTTTTATAAAATGGAAAATTTCATTTAAAAAAATCCTGAGCTCACGAGTTTTGACGCTAATATTAAGCGTGTAGTACTGTACTAAATGATTAGTAAAACTGAACAAATTTTTTAGAAAGAGCAACTCTGCACCAAAAAATATTATCATTTGTAGACATAAAGTGTAGAAAATCGTATTTAAATTTCGAACTTTTCGACGTTTCGAATTTACAAAACCGTCTAAAACAGATGCTGTCACTTTCTGGATAACAGTGTCTAAGTTTAAACTACGTTTTGTTTAAAATTTTCAATTATATAATTAGCGCAATAAATTGAGTCGCATGTCAAAACGAATGTCTATCTATATCAATGACTAGCTGAGATGAATAAGTACAGTCAACAAAGTTGTAAGGGTTACATGGCCAGAAACTAATATTGAGTTTTCTCTTAAACCCTTAAATGAATTTTTATATATTTTTTGTAAATTGTAGGGATCAAAGATACCTTTTGATATAAACATTAATCATGATTTATTTATGACTACCCTAGAAAAATTTGTTCTTAGATACTGGCCATGTAACCCTAACAACTTTGTTGACTGTATTATTCATCATTCATCCATTAATTTAAATATTTGCACGGTTCAAGGAATAAACATCTATAAATGGTATCTGTGCAGTTCTACCTCAATATCCCATACTTTTATACAGAGACATGTTGTTTTCAACATGTGCCTTGTATTAAAGAACGCTGTCCATGGAAAAGAACAACTGTCACGGTTCAGGCGAATACCATCTCTATATTATAAAATAAAGTCGTTTCCTCTCTGTACGCTTAGATCTTCTAAACTACGTTACGCAACGGATTTTGATGCGGTTTTCACTAATAAACAAGGAAAATTCTTGTAGTGTCTTCGAAGAAAGGTATTCTTCTAAAAGACTTTCACCAATTTAGTAATTTATCTCTAGTTTTCTACATCAACTCAGATCACTATTTGGGTGTAGGCGTAGCAGATTAGTACATATATCTACATCAACTTAGAACTACACTTATGTCCAAGTACCCTATTTACTTAGATTAAAGTAACGTAAATAAAGTGACCCTTGGACAGCAGAGGGTCACAGTGACCAATCTACATTTCTTTCATGTCGGGTTCAACGGAGTGTGGCGTTTTTATCCTTATTGATGACAGCACGTTACTCCTCATTGCGTATTCTGCCCTCTTATAGTAGCAATTTGAGCAAATCGGTGTCTTTCTTCTGAATTTAATCTTGGTTATATTATATGACCAACATTTTACAAGCTAAATGACCAAATTAGTGTAATTTATTGTCACGGAGTTAGCCGTAGTGTTAAAAATAGGATTTAGGTTTAATGTGCATTTCGGTTAGATGAATATAGAATACAAGTGTCAACTAATTTAGTTAATAATAATAATAATAATGTCACGTCTTTTATCCCCGAGGGGGTAGGCAGAGGTATTTAATTTCTGGAAATACCTACTCACATTTTAAGTATATATTATTATATCGAATCCTGGCCCAATGAGTTTTTCAAAACTTACGTACATATTTATCACTAGCTCGACGGTGAAGGAAAACGTCGTGAGGAAACCCGCAGGTCTCAGAATTAATTCTGAGACATGTGTGAACAGACCCGGTCTGGCGATGGGCTCCAGTAATCCATCTACCCAGAATGGAATTCCTCTGCCTACCCCCTCGGGGATAAAAGGCGTGAGATTATTTATTTTAAACTAGCGATCCGCCCCGGCTTCGCACGGGTGCAATGCTGAATTTTCTTTGCTATAAACCTTGCGGAGCCCTAGACCTTTCCAACGAATGCAAAACCATGGAAATCGGTTCGTCAGTTCTGGAGTTAAATCGTCAGGAAGGAAAACCCGACTTATTTTTATATAGTAGATAAATATTCTCGGGGCCACTAAAATGTGATAGGTGTCGACCCCATCGCTGGACTAGGTCTGTAACACTTGCTTCAGAATTAATTCTAGGACCCAAAGGACCCAACCAACTCTACAACAACGATACTTGCCATACATCAGTGTATTTACATTTACAGAAGTAAATAACTTATTTAAATAATTGGGTTTTGTAATATGCAGTCGATATGTTCATTTTACTTGAAACTGATAAACGGACTTTAATAGCTGCTATCTTAAGTACCTAGTTGATGTAACAATAATATTTTATACAACATCCAAATGGTACTGATACAGTATAAACAAATATACCTTGTTGTTGAGTCCCCCTTTGACCTATCCAAGTCAAAGCCAAAATACTTAATCTAATTGTTCAAATAAGCTTAATTGACGGGGACCAATTACGTTTATTTGTCCAATTAGATTAACGAAAAAGACTAAAACGCTCTAATCTGTGGATCTAATTAACTTAAACTGAATCTACGTAAAAACTTTAAGCATCACCACTCGAATATTCGACCCAAGCTTTTCTCCAGAATCATCGATGTAAATTTATATATTTATTTTATATTTTAAATAGTAAGAGAATTTCGCTAACATAGTAAAGGATTGATGGGAGACGGAAGCCCAAACTAGGATAACCTGTGCTATGGGACTCCTGGCTCCACCCCTTTGAAAGTACCGATACAAAAGATTAAAAGAATTATGGGAAAGTTTTAAAGTTTTTTAAATTTAAAAAGTGATTTTAAATAAATATGTTTACATAGGTCCGTTTGTATCAAGGCTCGTGCTATAGCAGAATGATCCTTAACAACAAAACTCGAGGATGTCAGAACAAGATGCTGCTATATCAGTCGCATAAAGCTGTCCCTTTCTAAATGCGCTTAATCAGAGTTTGAAGCTTGAGGATCGTTTCATATTTTAAACAGCTCATGATGTCATCTTAGCTGTTTTAGGAATATAAGTAAGTAGCAACTCTTTATTATGCTGATAAAAAAATGCAACAAGTGACAAGCCAAAAAACCAATTTATGAAATATAGAAGTATGAAAATATTTTTTTTGTTTCGTTTTAATACGTTGACTAATAGTTTTTACTTTTTACCGGCTTCAGTCTCAGTCCCAAATTACAGAACGATCGTAAAGCATGGAACTCCGGCTGAGCACATTGAGAAGGAGAGAGCTCTACGTAAAGATATATGTAAGTTGTACAGCGGCGACAGCTTTCTGACTGTTCTAAAATGGAGATCCGCGCTTGATTAAGACTGAGTTTGTATGTAGGTATAGGTTTTCACAGTTTTGAACTGGATTAACGACAAATTAGACCACCGGCTGGAATAAAAATACTCTCGTCTCGTCCTATTCGTATCTATTAGTTCTAATATCGATGCTCCGAATCAATAGTCATATATTAATTTAGGATTGCACCCCAGAGGACCAAGGGACGGTCACGTTTCGGAAGGGCAAATCTCGGACCCAACAAAAGTTTATCGTCTCGAATATTGTCTGATTATGAGTATAATATAGGAGTTGAAGCACATTTGGGTAGTTTGGAAGAGAAAATGTTTAGTTATACTCTTTTATAGTGAGTTGTTTAGTTCGACAGTTATTATTATTACGCTACTAGATATAGTTGTTAGGAAACATGGCTGTCGTAATGAGAACTTGTTAAGGCTTATGATGGATTTGAATGAAGCGCCGTACACCTAAACGTAATAGGTGGCGATCCCATTGCCAGACCGGGTCTGTTACACATGCCTCAGAATTAATTCTGGGTCCTGCGGGTTTCCTCACGATGTTTTCAGTTACCGACGAGCTAGTGATAAATATGTACGTAAGCTTTATGAAAAACTAATTGGTACATTCCAGGATTCGAACCAGGGCCTCACGAATAAGAAGCAGGATCTTCGACCACTGGGTTATTACAGTATGTATATCCTTTAATTATTTAAAAAACCTATGTACCCACAGTTATCAGTTTCCAAATGTAGTGGGATACTAAACTTCTCACTCACTATAATGCAAGTCGGAACGCAACGACTAAAGTCGTGTAACAAAAGCTATGAAATACGCAGAAGGAACCACGGTCCCACTTTTAACAACGTCATTATGTAAGTCGCTCCCACTACCGCCGTAATGTGTCAATTGCCTAAAGTTGACTATCAGACGTAGTGCAACATCATTTTAGAGTCGTTTTGTAGAGCTTTACTCGAACCACTCAAAAACTTAACTCTAGCGCCCTTCTCTTGAAATAAAACATTTTACAAAACCTAAAATAAATAATAGTAGATAGAATAATTGTTCACTTTTAACGTTGCTATTCTAGCGACTCTTCGTCGCTTCCGTTTGTATGATATACAGTACAGTTCAATTTAATTTAAATTCAACATTTATTACTGTAGGTAAAAAACACTAGTAAAAAATACACAAACCCCTTTTTGGGTTAGTAAAAATCGTACCACAATCCAATGCGTGGTTCAGAAGAAGTACGCAGAGAAATGGAATGTGTATGAATGGCTACGATTTTGATTAAATTTACTATATAGAGGTTACAAATAATAATAAAATCGATTTGGCTTGGTCTCAAATCAGGAAAATGTCATTTACCTCCTGCAAGTTTTTACGATGAGAGCTATGCGCAACGTTGCCCAGGTAATAATGACTGTAAATACATACACAGACAATAAAATGATTATGCCTTTTTTTTTGCTTTTTCTGAATACTTTTCATGCACCCCCAATTTTTTTTGCCTGGAGCCGGGACTGGTCTTTAGTGCAGTTACATAATAGGGGATTTTGTTTTGGTTTTTACACCAATCCGTAACATTCTCTTTGTTAAAGCCTACTGATTGGCAGGCGGATCGACGGGTCGCCCACGCTACGTCAACAAGATACGATTACACCTGTGAAGTGCTAATGGTAATCGTATCCGTAGTATCGTATGACGATCCTAGGATGATTATTATTTGGTTTTGGTTATACAATAGTTTCAATTATCGGTCGTATCGATATTCGTTTTTTTTTGTGATAAAGATTTTCACATCCAGAGATGTCATTCCATTTTTTCCGTTTTATCTACAACTAGTTTTTGTCTATGGCTTCCTCCGTATTCAAGCAAACTATGTACCTAACTTTGCTATCTGTGACGTTGCGGAGCGACGGAGGAGGAAATTTAAAGTCCGGATGTTATGGGATGTAATGATTTTAATGGTAAAAATAGGACAGCGGACGGTGCCGGTGCCTTGACCAGTTTTTGGATATGGTTTGAACCTGGTAAAGAGTTACTTGATTTTTTTTTTTCATTGTACGGATATGGTGATAATATAATATATAGGGCTTCAGATCAATTAGAAAAATAAATGTTTTGTTTTGTCATACTGGGTTTTTTTGAAGTATCAATTTGGCAGGTAGATGTAGTGACATAGTAATTTTGAAAGGTTGCCAGTACGAGAAGGAAGGAGGATGAGATCCACCTTGTTACATCTCTACGCAAAAAAATACTACATACCTATAAACGATAGACGCCAACGAGCCGACCGACGGCATATACACACGTTCTTGTCTGTTTTCATTAAGACACGTTTGGGTGCGAGTGCTGGATCGGTAGAATTTTGCGGGCGTCAGACGAATCACGCAACACGCTTGTGTTCGTCCAATAAAGTATGATAATTATTTATTTATAAAACAGAAAGTTTCCGGGGCTTTTCAAACTTCCCTTGTAGTCAGTTCCGTTTGATTTAGCGACTAGATTCCTTTGCTTCTGGCACGAGTAAAATACCTCAACATTTTCAAAACTATCTACTTACATCTGCACTAATAAAGATAAGGAAAGATTTGTATTTGTGTGACTAATTAAAAAAATCTTTTACCAATGGAAATCTTAATTTTCTAAATAAATAAATAAATCAATAAATAAGACGTTTATTCATTCACACAATGCTACACTAGACTTTACTAAAAACTTAGTTACTAGAAAAAAACACAATGTGAATGAAACGGCTCGAGTCTCAGCACAATTGCTGCTTTTCAGACCCTGCCCTAATTTAAAATTATTCTAAGTATGCTTTATAACCGTTTTTGTTTGCTGTCTAGGAGTAACATGGGCTATAATTTTCTATCATTTAATGGGTGAAGTTGCGCAAAACAGCTAGTTGTTTATAAACTTTACTAAGTATAACTATTGTGTGACTATTGTTAGAAATTAATTTCTGTAAATAAAATTATAATATTCTCCTAAAAGAAACTTCCTGATGATACTGAGTTCTGATTCTCAAGCTGCAGATGATCATGATGAGAATAAGGGCTTGTAACGAGGTACTCGTTATTTCTAGATACAATCGTGCTACGACAATCGGGCTACGACAATGGTGCTACGATAATCATGCTACAACATTCGTTCTACGACAATCGTGCTACTACAAACAGGCTACGACAATCGTGCTACGACAATCGTGCTACGACGATCGTGCTCCGACAATCGTGCTACGACAGTCGGGCTGATAAACCTACAGTGATAAAATTGTGATCTTCCAATACAATACAATAAACTAATTTATCTACTGAATATTCGTTTATTCCGACCCTCTAACCCTCGACCTTCACTCCGTGTCCTCCTCATCATATCTACGTGACGGCGGTTGTGGCTGAGGAGTGGGCCACAACGCCGCAGGCTAAATAAATTTTGGGGCGTATTATTAAATCTATAGTCAGTATTGCAATCTTTAAAAATATACTACTACTATAAATACAATACCGTTCACTTCAGTGCAATCGATACTAATAATAGAAACATAAACTTATAGCGATACTAGATCGATCGATAGTGGTATGTGTTTTTCAAGGTTAAACAATACTTGAATAATCCATTCGGTAACTACCTTTGACCAAGTTTATGAATAGGTACTTCTTCATTTTATGTTTATATAAAATACAAAGTGTTATTAATAGCATTATTTTTTGGTATGAGATAAAGAGGTACGTATTATATTATTAAATTATTTTGCGAAAAAACCGATGTGGTAGTACAAAGCTTTATAAAAAGGTTCTGTTATGAAGCATTTGAATTATGCACGAGATCTTAGCTGTTGTATTTGGTTTAGAAGCGCTTTTGTCATATTACCATCCGAAGAGATAATTTGAATTGGATATGTGTACATATAGGCAACATATGTTTGTTGTAAATATTATGTGTATTTTATAATTATTATTGTTTATTAAATAAATAACATTATAAAAAAATATATATATAAAAAAGGCAACATATTATATGTTTCTGTTAAACTTCAGTGCAATAATAAGTCTCCATGTGGTTCTGGTATGAAGGCTACAATAAATGTGTGTGAATGTTCGACAAGCATGCTCGTCGAAAACGTAAGTGCCTTTCAGCAATAAGCAAGCTATTTTAATGCTCTGTCGTGCACTTCAGATGAACTCTCGTCTGAAATAGAACTACTATTGAAAATAAATCAAATTCCAGGAAAAATAGTCTGAACGTGTTCTACGCTGTATATTCTGGATTTTACGGAATGTGAAATGGGAAGATTGGAATAGTTTTTGCTGTTGAATGCATTACTGGAATGTTCTGGAATAATGGTTAAGTTTATAATAATGGGGACTAGCTCAGGTACTCTCCTTACAATTATTAATTACTGTCGAAAAGTGTAATTAATTAGAGTGGTGTTTATTTTTTATGAGAGAAGGGGGCATACGAGCAGACGGGTCACCTGATGGTAAGTGACGTCCGTCGCCCATGGACACCTGCAACTCGAGAGTCACAACTGCGTAGCCGACCTTTGAGGTGGGAGTAGGGGGAGGGGAGGGGGAGGGGGATTGGGGCCTCCGGTTACCTCACTCACTCAACGAAACGCAATGCATTGCTTTACGCTGGTTTTCTGTGAGGCTGTGGTATCACTCCGGTCGAGCCGACCCAAGCGTGCCGAAGCATGGCTCTCCCACGTATGAAAAATATGATGTAGTGACTATAATAGAGAAAGGTATAGAATAAGGCTGAGAATAAATAATCGGTCCGGCGATAGGCTCACCACCTATCACGTTTAGGGGTCCAATATATCTGGTGAAATGTGGGTATATCCAGTAATGGAATATCTCTGCCTACAACCTCAGGGATAAAAAAAAAGGCGTGAGATTATATTATTATTATAATAAATAAATAAATAAATTGTGGGATACGATGTACGTACACACGGTTATTCAGTCCCAAACTAGGCAGAGCTTGTACTATGGGTACTGCACAACTGATAAACATATTTAAATAAATATTAAACACCTAGACTCGAAGCCAACAGACATGTTCATGCACACAAATGTTGGTCCCGAGCGGGGACCGAACCCCCGACCGAACAGTTGGTAGTGACCCTGCCTTCTGAGGCAAGGCTTGAAGCATATTGATCTGAATGACAACAAGCGTCTTACAAATGACTGAGTCGGCAGAGAAGGACCTAGGAGTACCTGCAACGGCCAGATCAGCGATGTATGACGCAAAGCCAGATAAGTAGTCTTGGGCATAGTCGTTCGCCATTGGGAGCGCTCAATTTAGTTCGCAGTCTAACCGCGAACTAGTTCGTTCATTTAGTTCTTTTTTTTTTTTTTTTACATATACTTCTTAATGGAGATAATTAATGAAAAATACATATTTAAAAGAACTAAGAACGAGATTGTGGACGAACTAGTTCGCATAGTTCACCTAAAGGAGCGCTCTTTCGAACTAGGTCGTTCGCGAACTACCCAAGACTACAGATAAGAGTATCCGAATTTGGCTAAATAAAGCGCAGAGGTGTGCCAAGTTCCACTCTATCCGCTCACGCCGTCAGACAAAAGACGTAAATGTTCGTAGATGCCCATACTATGTTCAGTGCATTCGTAGATCACTAAACTAATCAGTCAGCATTTCCAGAGAGTTCTTAACAAAATAAAGTTAAGGCCAGGTATTCACGCAGCAGTTGTAACGTAGAGAGTGCTTGCTCAGTGAGTAGGCAGTAGGCATTTAGTAAGCGCCAGCGCGCAACTTAACACGCCAGCCAAGCCACCGGGTTCATGCATTTTGTAGGTATTTCAAGATAGTGACTGTAAAAATCATTTTATCAAGTCAAACTCTGCGAATCTGTTTAGAAATATCTAGTATATTTAGCTTAGTACAAAAAACAAATGTAAAATATCAATAGTTCAGTCATGACAGAAAAAAACAAAGTAAAAAGGGGTAACTTCGTGATTTTTTTCTATCGAGTGAAGTTCATCAGATCGTGTAACCGAATGCAACTTTGACTAGACTATATCCTTAAGTTATTTATATCTTTTTTTCAGAATTTTAAATACTATTTTCTGTGTCTCAGATGATTTTAAAAATCACTAAAATCGGTCTCCGCTAGCCCACCCAGCCTTAAGGATAAGAGGTTAAAAACAAAATACTTCCCGGAATACGAGTTCATGACAGACTAGTGAAACCGGTCGAGTGGCTGCGGCTTAAAAGATTTGCCTTCCGACCCGTGAAATTGAGTCTCGGACTCTGACACAACTAATTTTAAACTAACTTTTCCAAGAGGATTCGTCAAGCTAACTCGACGTTTGTAAAAGGGGATAGACGTTGTTCACGATTTACTGTTTTGCTTGTTAAAGGCAAGTTGAAGCACTTTCTTCCTGTTTTGAAGGAGCACGACCCATCTTCAAATTTGAAGTCGAAAATAGTGAAATTATAAGAGAGTTAGTCAAGTTTATAATTGCTTTCACAAACTTGAAGTGCTAAGCAAATAAAATCAAATGAAATTAAATCGTTTGAGTAAAATGTTTGCCTAGATGAGAATATCTTTATTTCTATAAGATCACGTTTTAATAAGACCGAATCGACTCAGATTTTACTATATTATAATTATAAAGAAAAAATAAACGTAATTGTCAAGTTAAATCTAGTGACACTTGATCAAAGTAAACCAGCTATAATAATGATGTAATATAATGTAATACACCCCCTCGGGGATAAAAAGCGTGAGATTACTATTATGATTATTGTAATGTAATATAAAATGAACTTAAATGTCTGGAGCTCAAAGTGGATGTAACTCTTCAAGAATTTCGTCAACTTAATAAAATGATGTGGAAAACTTCTAACCTTCAGCGCTTTTCTTTTGATAAATTAAACCACAAATTCTAAGATAGAATGTACATTCCCTTTATCTAGATGTAAGTACAGATCGGGAGTGGGAATAGATGGAATTCTGGAGCTTAAGACACGCCTTCCCTGAGTACAAGCTTCATTACTCTCTGGAGGCACGGGAAAAGTGTTTATATCCAAGACCGTGCTCAGAGCCCTAGATTCCAAGTCTGGATTTAATCTTGAGGTCTAATTATGGAAAATATTTCATTAAGCATCTCCATCCTACTAAATATTCCAATTGCGAAAGTTTGTTTATTGATTTTTCCTTCTTTCAACAGAGGAGCAACTGATCGACGTTATTTTTTGCATAGTGATAGTTGGAGCACTGGTAAGGTATTTTTCTTGTTATCCCAAAACGCGGACAAAACCTAATAGGTACTAATAATAACCCGTTACTTACATGTATTGAATGGCAATGATTTTCAGTGCTGTTTGGTGCGACTCGTAGACACATTGTTCCTTACATATTTTTTTTGTTATAGTTATCAGTAGATCGGCAGTAGAGCAGTGATAGCCTTTACGGTTAAAGAGCCAGCCGAAAATCAGTGAGGCTCGGGTTCGAATCCTGGCATGTACCAATGAGTTTTTCAAAAACTTACCTACATATTTATCACTAGCTCGACGGTGAAGGAAAACATCGTGAGGAAACCCGCAGGTCTCAGAATTAATTCTGAGACCTGTGTAAATAGACCATGTCCGGCGATGGGCTCACCACCTATCACGTTTAGGGGTCCAATGTATCTCGTGAAATGTGGGTATATACAGTAATGGAATACCTCTGCCTACCCTTCGGGGATGAAAGGCGTGAGATTATTTATTTTTATTTTATTTAGATCGGCAAAGGAAAACATTGTAAGAAAAAATATTGGTTCTGAGGCATGTGTAACAGCATCCCGGTCTGGATATGGTTATTTGTTTAGTTGTTCAAAAAACACAATGTTGAATTTGGGTATTTCCAAGAATGGAATAAAATATGAAGACTTTATACCTACCTAATATATGTGCGGAGACTTATATTTCGAACTTGTATCTATAGTCATGAAAAACTATTATAAAAACTGTCTTGAGTCCATTATATGATTGGGATGAAAACTGGCAGAATACGCCATACACTTAGCTATAGTAGCTTCAAAAAGATAGCTTCACTTGATACACTTGTAACTCCGAGTGTTTAACGCTCAAAATAAAATTTGCATTGCCTTGCCCCACACACTCAAGTAACGGTAGCAAAAATAACAATAACAATTCAGAACCTTAGTGGCCCTATATTTCTTTTCAAAGTATCATTTGGGAGAAGGTTATGAACGTCCTTAGGGAGTAACCTTTTACTTACATTTTTAACGCTAGGTAATATTCACTCTGTAAGTAATGACTGTGTTTCGGGAACGTGTACCGGTATATTTCAAGTTTGTTACGATTCGGTTGAATTGTCAATGGGAATAATTCATATATAACATTTATAAGCGGTGGAATAATTTAAATGAATGGATTGAGCTACACATCACACACGACTGTTTAGTTTCAAATTATACAGACAAATTTAATTTTTACGGATGTGTTGGCTCAGTTAGTGCCCTGAGTTTCCTACCAGAGCTCTAGGGTTCGATTCACGCCAGAGGTTTTGTATTATTGAACACCCTATATTTGGAACGCTTTTGCTTACTCACAAGCATACCTCGTTTTTTTTTATAAAAATAAATCAGAGAACAAATATATATTCCTCAATATCTTCATCATCACGATATACCAATTAAAGGTAAGCAGAATTTGTTACAAACTTATAAATTAGTTTGTTCAATGTTTCACCACAGATTTTCGAAACCCTAAACGTGACAGAAGGTGACTTGTCGCTAAAAAAGAATGCCTCAAAATCAATCCTAAGGTCGTAAGTTTTTTAAATACTTATTGAAATTATCTGACCTAGAATCTAACTTACATTAAACATGAAAAGCAAGAGCACTTGCTACATAAGCAAGATGTCCATAAAAAATCAAGTGAATTTTTTTGGAGTTTGTTCCTCCTTTAACCCTTAAGCCGATTACCCCTTAAATCCCATTAAAAAGAACTCCCAGGAATAAAACCCCAAACACTTACCTTTAAACAATATATCCGCTTTTCAAAAAGGTTGGCCTTTGATCTTTAGCCGAAAAGTGCTCTCACCTCAATTTTGCTTCTGGGAGCGCTTACGATGAAAAGAGGGTTACATTTACTCAATTTATAGGTCTGAATAATGGTTCTTAGGCATATCTCGATGAATGGATTAAACAAACTGATTCTTATGCACAGTCAAAAGTTGTGGTGTAGTACCAATCTTCATCAACGCGTAGTCCTGTGCTAATACAAAGTAACAGGCATAGATAGAGATAGAGAATTACTGTGTTGAATAATTTGACATAAGATTCTGCCACCTAACCCGCTGAGTTTAAGTTAAGGTCCCAAAATGCACTGGTGAAAAGTGGGTAGGTACTTCCACAAGAATACTTCTTACAAACCTTTCGGGAAAAGAAATCTCTCGGCACACTCTCGATTGCATCTTCATTGATTTATTACAGCTGACTACGAGTATCTCCAAATAGTAAACAAACAAAACAAAGGCACTTCCCGCCGTCTGTACGCTTGGATCTTTTAAGCCACGAAACGGATGTTTATATATGCGGTGTCAAAGAGCGATAAAGCGAGCGGTTTTTGTATATTATACCGACTGACTTTTTTTACCGTCTGGAAAAAAATATGGTGTGATTGATAAGTGTAATAGATTCATTTGGCATTGTTAGTTAATAAAAAAATTTTTTTATAAAAAAAAATTTCTTGCTTAAACTAATATACATTACTCGATTGTATTCAATATTACACACTGACATATTTGAAATATTATTTTTAAAAGAAACAGGTTCGTAGCCCCATTCATGCGCAATTTACCTACAACCGCCAGCTGCTACATAGTAGTTTGCGTAGTTTTCTAGATTTTGTAAATGGCATTAAACATGACTATATTTCACAATTAATCTCGTGTATAACTTCGGCTCTAGATACCCTATACGTCATATTTTTTAGTCTAGGCAATGAAGCGGATTTTTGTATGAAGACACCAACATTAATTCCTCAGTCGATGAAACTTTGCAGGATTGTAGTATAGTATGAGACAATACTTGCATAAAAAAATCCAAAAAAAAACCTAACCGAAGTTAGGTATTTTTACTGAAATACTTATTTATTTGATATCTTTGTTGGGAAAAATGCTCAGTCAAAATTTTCTTCTCCAGCAATATTCATGTGTGTTAAGAAAGCTATATGCGAAATATCCAAAAAAATCTCCTGGTAGAAACAACAAAACTCAGACGTATATGTACCTTGCTCGGGAAAATTGCTCAGTACATTTTTTTAACTGGAATGTCATTTAATGGTCGCTGTGGACTTACAATAGGAAAATCCAAAATAAAAACCTTCTGGCTACATTATTTTTAGAAATTATCAAATTATCAATCACAAAAAAATTTTTTTTTTAGTATAAAAACCTAACTTCGGTTAGGTTTTTTTTTTGGATTTTTTTATGCAAGTATTGTCTCATACTATACTACAATCCTGCAAAGTTTCATCGACTGAGGAATTAATGTTGGGGTCCACTACCTTTATTGCCTAGACTATTTTTCCTGACGGTAAAAAAAATCATCCAGTATATAAACCGGAGCAAATAAAGGAGGGTCGCTAGTAAGTATAAATTATTTAAGTAACCCAAGGATAGGTTTACTTACTAAATACGATCATGCTATAAAATTGTCCAGATACACCCTAATAAACTGAGATGAGTTGCAAAAAAGCTTACCATGCTTCATTTTTATACCCGTCTTACTCCAGTTCGCTACTAAAAATAAAAAGTTTGGTCTAAGTGATAAGCGAGTATAGTTATCTTCTATGGTTATTGTAGAGACTCCTGCTGTCGATTGGTATTTGAGACATGCACAGTAGACCCAACTCGACATCGAATTTCTTGGAGAATATCGAAACAGTTTTTGACGTGACAATGTCTTATAAATCGATGGAGCTGGCTGCATGCACGAAAAAGTATGACGTATGCGGCGTTCCAGTGCAAGCGAGAGCGCGCAACGAGCGACAAAGAGGCACAATTCAAAAAGTATGACGTTGTCACGTTCCACTATCGTTAGTAAACCCACTTTACAGAAAACCGATTTTTCATGGGTAAGATGACCACATGTAGGAGCCTTACGAGTACTTTCTTTCGGGTGACAATTGTATGTCATCAATTTATCAATCAGATACCTGTAGAAACAGCCGCCAAAGACTACAATTGGTACTGGCTAAATTTTTCGTAAACGCAATAAACATATGCTCAAGAGTTGACTCAAAACTAATTTTTTTGTTTGTTATCCAAGATCGCAGGAGAAATCATTTCTAAATATGGTGTAGCATTTAGCTTCAACTGTACTCATAAGTTCATAACTTATACACAGAATTTGGATTACGCGTCCGGATGAATAATCTCACTTCCCAGGGTGTGATACGGCTTCAATTTGCGGTTCATAGCTGAACTGTTGAATAGGAACAATATGAAACACTGACTAGAAGGCTGCAACTGATCCATATACAGAGATAGCAGCAACACTTTGTCTAAAGGTGACACCACATCTTTTACGGAATGCAAATTTAAGCGAAATCAACTTGATGGTCCAAAAGGTCTGTGATGAACGGGGCCTCGCAGTCTATAGTACAATATGTAACAGAATAAGCGCAATTCCTGAAATTTATTTGTTCAGTATCGACTACTTAATCGATTTCCGCTATTTTTAATGTGTAAACTTTTTCCGAAAAATGAATTAGCTTAGTTGAATTTAGGGCTATGGAAATGGTACTATTATTGCTCTTTTTTTTTAAGAAATTTGGTTAGACAAAACTAAAGTATGAATGCATCATCTTTTTTTTATATTAATATACCTACTGATTGAGATGTAGAATTGCGCTTATTCTGTGACACGTTGTATTCTACTCGTAACTCGCAGAGGTCAGTGCGTGACTTGTACCAATCAAAATCAGTGGCAGCGCCAGAAACCTAACCCTCGGAGAGACATAAATCAGGCTGCAGATGTAACGGGACTCTTATGGCGCTAATTTAACAGAGTACCATAACGGGGACATTACACGTTTAAATTTAGATCCTTAAAAATAAACGGGACAAATTTGCGTGAAGCTGAAGCAAAGTATTTAATACTTTGTTATATAATTCGCACATATTTTTATGTAAGTACTAGTGGATGACCAGTGGCGTTGCCTGTTAGTTCCATTTTTAAATTACACGACGGATATGAGTTTACCAATAATGAGTAGATACCTAATTTATTTAGCCGCTAAAAAACAGCAGATATGGATTTTCATACAACTTTTGCAGGCCGCTGCTCGCATTCATTTGGCCAGTACAGCAATTTCTATTTATCACAAAGATGATTGTCAAAATAATGCTCCAATTTCCAAACATGTTTGAGAAAAAGATTTAAAAAGTACCCTTCAATGATTAAGGGTCATTTTTTATTACTCTCTTATGAATAATGGAGAATACTTTTTCTTTATTGTCTCTACTTATGCAGTCAAACATTATTCACATGCGGTGAAGCTAACAAGGGTAGATTAAAGGACCTTTGGCCACAGCTCATTGCGGTAGGAACCTTTTAAAAGGTCAACAACCATACAACGGTTAACGTACACTACCTCTCCTATGCTGGAAATTTTAAGAATTTTTTGTGACGGAGGGTCACCATTAGGACCGTTTTTTTAAGTTAGTTCCATTCATGCTCCAACGTAAGAAGCAGCGATTTTACATAGAGCGGCGCACTCGCTACTTTCTCAAACTAGAATGCCTTGTCCGTTGGCTGGATTACACACAGTTTAGCTAAGTTATTTAGTAGATGAATATTGCTTGCCATCTATGCAGTTTGGTATTCATATACCCGTTTATAGAAGCAAGCAATGTTCACCTACTGCACAACTTTATTGTATTCCAACCATTGGGCGTATAAATTTTTTTGTACCGTATACAAACGGACGAGCGGTTAAAAGGCCGGTTATTGCCAGCGGCTGCTTATATCAAACATCTGTTTATTAAACCGGGAACACTAAAGTCCTCTTTGCAACTAATAATAATTTCGACAGCAAAAGCTGTTAAGGGAATGTTTTTAAAACTTAAATGTGTACGTACTTATAGGTAATAATGTTCATAACTAAATAGCTAAACTTACAACTTTCTAGGTATGACATTTAAAAAAGACCTATATAGACCATCAATTATTTAGCTGGCTTTATAAATGCTACAATAGAGCTGATTCGACATACGAGTATACTCGCACACTTTTGTTCCATAGGAATGGAAAGACTCTATGAATAATTAACTTTACTACTATAGCTATATAAATATAGGGAGCAGATAAAAATAATTTGGCTTGGGGTTTGTAATTACAAAATAAATAGAAACTCATTTGGTAATTTTTTTTTTATTTGCAAAGCTTTCTTCGTACGTAGTGTTATTTCCTACAAGATAAAAGAGATGATTGTATTTATTCATACTCACGTAGGAATATTATGTTAATAGTATTTACGAATACGTACCTCTTCTGCACGAAATATTTCACCGATTACATATTCATAGGTTGGAAATTCCTCGTAGTAATATTAACTAAAGCAGGCATTGTACAGTCAAGAGCGCGTGGAGCGTGACATATATGGACTTTGTAACGTTCTTATTGCAATCGCCTTAGAGTTCAGACTCGCACTACAAGTGTAAAGCTTCATGTACCATTGACTGAAATAGGTAGACACATAAGTCGAAGTTATAACTGGATCCCTTTTACTCAACAATTAACGGAATCAGTTAATATTGTTAGTTAATTATAGTTCTGCTATACCTAACAGTAGGGCTACAGTAACATATTAAACTTGACGTGGTTTAACGACTGATTTAAATGGATAATAGTAATCTAAGGAGTTATTTCACTATTGTTCTTAGAATTGCTTTCTTAGTCACCATCTGAAACGAGAAACTTGAAGATGAAAAATTTTTTCAGAAAGGTTCTCTGAAAATATAAATGTTATTTAAGAAATGAAAATATAGTTTTATTTGACAAAATTGATGCATTATTAATACTTTGCACAGAAAACCTGTTTTTCATATGTAAGCATTATGGTCAACTAAAGCCATGACCATGTTCTATTCGAAACATTTCGCATGTATTTCTTGGAAACTGAGGCACATCTTGAACATTCGCTAAAAACTTGTTACATCACTAATGCGAGCAAACAAGAGTCTGAGAGCATTTCCAGAGTCCACAACTCCGCAGAGATGCTCAATTCATTCATGGTCATTCAGAGACGTGCAGTCCAGTGGGATTTTAACTAAGTAAACCAACGGAAATTGGATCTGGAACTTGACTGTGTGAGATATTTTTTAGTTTCGGGCCTACCACCTCTTAAAAAACTATTGATACAGGAACTTTATGTTTGAAACTTAGAACCATATTACTCGGATTCGTACTATGATCTTCTCAGCAATACTGTTTTTAACAACTTACACAAATTGTCTCTCTAACCTGTATGTTACTAAACTAGTGATCCGATTTGGATGGAAGGTTTTATCGTGTAATACATTGTCCTAGACATAAAAAACAGAGCTATAGCTATGTACCTAAAGGGACTAAAACGTAGGAGAAACTTCAGTAAAATTTCCATTAATCAGTATACAGCTTCATTTTCATGTAGCGTCATCACTTTCGCACCGTGTTCCGAAACAATAATAAATAATGTACGCGGAAAGCGATGTAGAGATGAGAGATATGCCTAATTTAAATGTCAGGTCTTGTGTACGAAGACCTATACCTAAACCCCTTTCTATTATCTGGATAAGCCCTTAGTTCAAACTCTTCAGTTACGATACCCTAAAACCAGGCAGGCAGATTTTAATAACCAATATCCCTAACAGCCACTTGTATTCCCTGTTCAAATGCTTTTGAAATTGGAATAAGAACGTTGAAAATTCGGGAAAGCTTTCCGAACTTCGAAAATTGAATTCAGGTTTGGGAGTATTGGGAGTTTATTGCTTGAAGAATATATTGCGTCTGATACTCGATACATACATATTGAATCGGATCGGAAATCACTCTTCGAATGTAGATTAAAGGTAAACCTCTAAGTGCTGTCTCATATACAGGGGTTTGGTAAATATTAAATCTTAGTGTCGTATTACAGTATTTTTATCCTCAAGTATGTGTAAATGTGTGTAAGTGTTTTCTATTCTTGTTTAATTTATTGAACTGATTTGAATTGAACAGACTTGTTCATGCACACAAATATTGTCCCCAGGGATCGAACCTAACGCGACCTCCGACTCAGAAGGCAGAGTCACTACCAACTGAGCCAACAGGCCCATCAAAGTTCTGTAATACCACCCCCTACCCCAATTCGACTTGTGAATGCTAAAAGATCTTACACTTCGATTCCCGAATGTTCAAGTTACCAACAACAGTATTTTTGCAAAGGTTTGTAGTACAATGGACACCTAGCCGTAAAAAACAATCGAATTAAAAATTTCATTGACTCCCAATTTGAGGTAAAAATTTGGAGCAAAGAGATTTAAACACACTAGTGCATAGAGCGACTATTATGAATATTTTCATACAAGAACTTTAATATCAAGCGTCAGTTCAGCTAGTTAGGACGAAAGCCTATATTATGAACTAAGAAATTAATCTAGAACATTTTGGACTACGATTTTGGTTGGGCCTTTTGGTCTATACCCTAGTATATTTAAATTTCCTTTATCTAAGCGAAGCGGTAATTTTTATGCCGGTATTAACAATGGGTAAAATCACCCAGATACAGTATGAATAGGAAGCAGTAGGTTAAAAAGTATAATACATTATACACATATTCACAGAAAATATACTATATTCTATCCATCTCGTTGTTCACCTTAGTTTGAAGATATTGTAAGGATTTCTTTGAGCTTAGGAAACAAAGGATGTTTGCTCTGTGGGCTTACCACATAAATACAATAAATGTAAGTGCCTTCAAAGGAACCGTGTTGAACAATGCCCAGATTTTACTCTACGGACATGTAACTTCAAGTTACAAACTTCTCATGTAAATTGAGTTGTTTTTAAATAAGACGGTGACAGATGTTTTTTTTTTCGAGTAATACATCAGACACGTTACACACATATAATAACTAACTTTTACCTGCGGCTTCGCTCGCGCACGTTTATTTCACCCCTTAGGGGTTGATTTTTGCTAAATCCTTTCTCAGAGGATGCCTATACTGTATAAGCTATATTTATGTTCAACATTTCAAGTCTTTAGACCCAGCGGTTTAGGCTGTGCGTTGATATATCACCAACCAGTCAGTCAATTTATCACGATATATATATATATATATTATATATATATATTAATAGATTATCAAAAAATATATGGACAAATGGTTTTTCTTATAAAGTTTATAGAAGAGAAAGTAGCCTCTTACATAATATCAAAAAGATTAAAATATAATAGGACATAGAGGAGACAAAGCGAGGAAAATCTAAAGCCAAAAATTATTACCTAAGATATCATAGTACTGATTCGACCGAACGACAGCTCACGTTCATACTAACTGACATACCGCTTGAAATCAAAGTTTTTGTATGAAAATATTCCCAGTGTTATGGAATTAAACGTGAGTTACTATAAATAATAATATAATCTCACGCCTTTTATCCCCGAGGGGTAGGCAGAGGTATTCCATTACTTGATATACCCACATTTCACGAGATATATTGGACCCCTAAACGTGATAGGTGGTGAGCCCATCGCCGGACCGGGTCTGTTTACACATGTCTCAGAATTAATTCTGAGTCCTGCGGGTTTCCTCACGATGTTTTCCTTCACCGTCGAGCTATTGATAAATATGTACGTAAGTTTTTGAAAAACTCATTGGTACATGCCAGGATTCGAACCCGAGCCTCACTGATTTTCGGCCGGGTCTTTAACCGTCCGGGCTATCACTGCTCTACTGAAATCAATTAAAGGAGAAATAACGAAAGTATGTCGGAAAGAGAGCTCGCTAAAGGGCGCCAAGATAAATCCAAAAAAAAAGATTGTAAGATTACTTTCCTACTTTCCTTTTTAATCTGTGCAGAAAGAACCCAAAAATTTCAATATTATCAAATAGGTTAACATTGTGATGCAACTGAGTCATCTCAATACAATGTGAGACAAAAAGTCTGTACAAAATAACCCGAATACGCAAGAAGAAGGGTAATTGTTTTTGGGAAAGTAATTGCTGTCTGACCTTAGATAGGCTGTAGACTATCCATTAGCTTTTATAATCTACCTACTTCTATAAAAAAGTTTATATTCTGAAGCATTATTTCAGTAAGTATACCTACAGATTTTTTTTTATAATTAGATTAATTTACTTTGCTTATCTGACTTTCTGTTCTATACAATTAGACAGTTCCATTTTGAGTTTTAATATTTGTAATAAATATTATTATAAAATAAAGAGTCTTTATTAACATAATGTAACTTTACAATACGAAACTTTTTATTACTTTTAAACAGACACGGGATACTAAAGCTTTTTTACAACGTCCTATACTCGATATGACCACGACACTCAGATATGAGGGATACCAATAATATATAATATATAAAGCTCGATCTATATATAAAAGGGACATACTGACAAAGTAAAGTCTTCGAAACTATAAAACTTGTAAACTAGATTTTTTATGTTCCTGCTACAGTGTAGGTAGGTAACCTCTAAGTAAGGATTTTATGAAATTCCCTCGCTAACGGGAAAAAATTTGCTCCACGGGGCATCACCGCTGGGTATCTGCCAGTAAAATATAACGGTTTATGGTTTTCAAGATGATCCACGAAACACTTAACCTGAATAATATGGCCGAAATAAAAGTTAGTAGGTTATGTTAATAGCGCTATCGCTCAAGAGGCGTGTGGGAAGTGGGAAGAATCTTAGTGACGAATTATAGCATTGTCACACTATATGATACGATATCGTATCGCTTTAATAGTATTGATATATTCGCTACACCTGGCCCCTACCGTAGAGCTATCATTGAAATTCTTAGGAATAGTAAATCCCTTTCTTCTAAAAACTAAAACATTTATAAATACTACAATGCACCAATCACTAGGTACATCACGACATTCCTTATGATTACACACAACACACTTACAGACAGATATACTCTCACACATAAATTCTTACACGCGATCGTTCACCCACACACACACACACTTAAAATTTCAATAAAATAATAATAAAGAAAAAGAAGTGTCAATCTTATACAATACTATTATATTTATAATTTAGTTTAATATTATTTACTTATTAGCATACCTACTTTCATTAATATGAGGTTAATGAGATTGGTTACACAATTACCTATCCATTTATAATAATGCCCTAGTTTAATAATGTATTGTATAACTGTTCTTTAACCCAATAAAAGAAAATAAAATAAAATAAAATCGCTTACGTAAGCTTGATGTACTCGTAAATTTATAGTCGACTTTTGTTAAAGGTACAAGAATAAATAAGTATTCTCTCATAGACTGACGTCGTAGTAAGAAGTTATTAAGTCTTTATTAACTTAACGTTGGTTTAATTTGGTTAACTCATATCTGTCGGTGCGTAACTCAGCAGAAGTTCTTTTACTAAAATACCGTCTCATGACGGAGACCGGGGACTGGGTATTTCTGTGTTTACCACAACACATCATGGGCGATTTTATAAGAGCTATGGCATGGATTTTGGGACGTGGCAGTGTTTCAGTAACTAAAACGCGTTGGTAGCCTTTTTTTCGATAAAATAATTGACTTATTTCCTGTCGTATCTTACAGTGTAAACATAATCTAACACGATGTCAACACTTGCTTTATGAGGAACAGTTTGCAAGTACTAATTTAAATCAACAGCCATTCCTGAGGAAGTTTTAATGGCATTTCGGAAGGAAACAATTTCATGCAAATAATAATAAATAATTATTATGAAAAGCACGGGATTTTAGCGGGAATACAAATGTGTATTATCTAAAACTTTTGCTTTGATTAAGAAAAACACAAAAGCATGCCAATTTTTTTTAAATTTACAAGTCACGAGATAACAGCTGAATTTATTTCTCCAAAGTGCGTATATCCTACTAATCCTACTAATATTATAAATGCGAAAGTTTGTATGGATAGATGTATGGATGTCAGGATGTATGGATGGATGTTTGTTCCTTTTTCACGCAAAAACTATTGAACGGATTTTGATGAAACTTTACAGTTATATAGCATATACATCAGAATAACACATAGGCTGTATTTTATCCCCGTATTCCCAAGGAAATGGGAACTACGGGAGTGAAACCGCAGGGCGCTGCTAGTTGATATATAATAGAAAGGAAATTTAGTTCCGTTACCGTAATAGCATCCAATTGGCATCCCCACGAGCATCGTCACACCTTTTTAATACGACTGCAGCATCAGTACTACCTAAGTTTCATTAACAGGATATCTAATTTGACTCCGCTTATTTAGCAACCAGCAGCGCCCCGCGGTTTCAGCCGCGTAGTTCCTGTTCCCGTGGGAATACGGGGATAAAATACAGCCTATGTGTTATTCTGATGTATAAGCTATATAACTGTAAAGTTTCATCAAAATCCGTTTAGTAGTTTTTGCGTGAAAGAGGAACAAACATCCATCCATACAAACTTTCGCATTTATAATATTAGTAGGATGACAGACAATCATAATTAAAGAAATAATTTTAAATTCAAACAGACAATTTTAGGTCCATATTCAAATCTGAAACGTCAAGTTAAACGCTAAATGGTACCTAAATGCCATTTCACGGTGTCGTATATTCAAAGATTGTCTGCTAGAAAGGCCTGCAGATCTCACTGATAAACCCTAAGGGGAAACCTAACAAACCGTGGTACCTATCTATTCCATTTACGTTTTGTCGAGCCGCAGGTCGCGTAAGCCGTAAAATCCTATTTACACCCAACTTGCCCTATACGCACTGGCGGACTAAGGTAGGGGCGGAAAGGGCGGTCCGCCCCGGGCCTCTGGTCCTGGGGGGCCTCCAAATTTTGCGAAAAGTTCTCTTAATCAAATCCTAAACAAGGATAAGAGGCATTTGGGTGTTGGTTGGAGGCTTCATAGATACAAATACGATTAAAGCTACACTAAATTTAGAGGCCCCCCAGGAGTAGAAGCCCGCCCTGGGTCTAGGGGGCCTCTAAATCGAAAAGTTCTAAGATCGAGGGCCTCATTCAGTTTTTCCGCCCCGGGCCTCCGACAGGCTTAGTCCGGCACTGTCTACACGTAGGGTTGTCTCAGCTTACGAGCTAAGTTGAAGGGTTATTCCTGAAAGCTTTTTATTACCTGCGGTCACAGTTCCAATACTAGAGTACTTGTACTTGTAGAAAACACTTCCAAGGCCATCAAGATAAGTCTGAGAGAATAGTCTCGGCCGCAAAAAGCGTGTAATAATTTTCCGGGTAGGATCGACTTTTTAAATGAGTGATTGTATATATTGTTTATTATTCTAAGGTACTGTGTAAACACATAACGCGTCGGTAGCCAGTGTGTTTCTTTTAATAATTTAATAATTATAAATCCTCAAAATATTGTGATAAATATTGATTTATACGGACTAAGTATCCGATATAGTCCCTTGGAGTGCATCGCTCATCAAAACTGTCAGTAATGTCTTAAGTACCCTCAGTTGCCACAAGACGCGTCGCGTCGAGATGTGATGTAGTGCCAGTTAATTACTTTACTACTACTTGATTAGAGATAATAGGTGTGAAATTGCCAACTGGGAGTATTCCTCCGTCACCTCGTTAAGCTATTACCTCGCTAAAGTCTTACCGACATTTGGGAATAGTGATGTGACACTTTCGATATTCCAGCAACACTGTCGATAGTCCTGCAATCGATAGTTGACCTTAAAAATAGTCATAATATCGATAGTATAGCTATGTGTCAATGTTATCCAGGTATTTGACTGTATCGAAATTAAATTGAGAGAATTCATTAAAAAGCTTATCACAAAATACCTACAAAATGCAATTTGATTTAGTTAATTAATTTTAGCTAATTTTTAAATAATAAACCAATCTAAAAACTTATGCAATTGAGTACTAAAAATCATAAAAAGTTACTAAATTTGATTTGGCAATAAAATACCCTATTGTTGGTTTAATTTCAGACTGCATAAAATTTATTTCTCCGTAATTTGGGACAACATTTATAAATATATTGTTAGGTGCAACCCGTGAACTATGGTGGGGCGAGCGATACGTCAATCCGCTCCCCGACCAAAACTATATAAACGGAGCGTGCCCTAGGGGTGTCCACTTAGAAAATACATCGATGTTTTTTTTCGATGCAATACATCGAGACTGTACATCGATGTTTTCCGATATATCGGATAGAAACATCGATGTTTTTTCAACATCGAGTATTTTTACCTGTTACTAACAAAAAAAATACTTTTCATGCAAACCCGCGTTGATTCAGTTGTTGTTAATTAAAAAAATAAAGCAATGAGAGAACATTCTTTGTTTTTATTAGAAAAAGTACAAACAAAATACAATACATATAATACAATACACTGAAATGAAATGAAATATCTTGGTTTGCAGGAATACAGTAAATTCAGATCTTATTATATAATGTGTACAATGTATTCAGCTTACATGTAAGCATGCAAATTATTGTAATGAATTCAAATTATATGATCAAAATAAATTTAATTTAAAAATAATAAAATAAAAAATATATCATTAAGGTCAAAATCATTATTTAAATTCCAAAAACTCTTTAGAGCTGTAAAAGCAATGTTGTAGTAACCATTTTGTCAAATTTACTTTAAGTGAAGCTTTCGTCATAGATTTAAATTTGTCAGGAAGTTTGTTATAAAATAGAACTGTTTATTTATCTTCTTGGTTGTCGACAGTAAAATGATAGTAACTTTTACCAAAGACTTGATTGTGACTTCTTGAGGCAATACAAAAATGTCCATTCCACGCAAAGAGATTAAAATATAATAGGACATAGAGGGCCCCCTCTATGTCCTATTATATTTTAATCTCTTTGGGAAAATTGGGAAATATTCCCAATTTTCCCAAAGAGATTTTCATACAAAACGTGCATGTTTGAAGCTCAAGCGTCATGTCAGTTAGTATGAACGCGAGCTGTCATTCGGTCGAAATTGTACTAGACTTATTCACCTTGGAATAACTTTTCGGCTTCAAATTTTCCTTGCTTTGTCCCCTCTATGCCCTATTATATTTTAATCTCTTTGATTCCACGCATTTTATCGAATTTTCCTTATTCGATGTTTTATGAAAATACATCGATACATCGAGTAAATCAATACCTTTTCAAAACATCGGATTGATTCGATGTATCGTATTGTAAACATCGAGTGAATTAGATGCATCGATGTATATCGAATATCCCTAGCGTGCCCTGACAACACGCTCATTCATCGCTCATTCTTCGTTCTAGACGGTCGTACTGACCGGACGTAATTCTTGCTGTCTTGTTCATTTTATTGTGTTGTGTTTGTTGTTGTCAGAGTTCGCTCCATTTCTGATCATAGTCGAGGCATAATAATTGTGTACTTAATTGACAAATAGATTTAAGATTATTAAAGTTCCTTAAGTTTAATATTTAGTTTTGAATTAAAGTCGTTAAGCATTCGCATATTCTTTTTTTAAATGGAAATCTATTATCCTCGCTAATATCAGAAGTGGGATAGGACTTGCTTTTGCCCACTTTACTTCTCAAGTTTTCTGATTTTTGAGGTTCTGTTTCGAGCTCAATCCAGTGTAATCAAATCACCGAGCCCAGTGTTGGAGTGCGGAATATTGCTGCACAGACGAGTGAGGCCCTTGTCATTATCGAGGTATGTTTTCGAGATGTACCCTCGCAATTGCCGCCGATCGTCGGAATATCTTATTGGATTACTGGGTGAGTACCGTGCTATTTTCGATGTTAGGCATCACCACTGGCTGTGGAAACGTTACAGAGTGTTTTATTTTCTCACTAAGTGATTCCAGTAAGATAAGAGTCATTGTATTTGATCTTAATGTTTATGACGTGAAGGCCTCTCTTTCCTACTGCTCATTCTGGGCACCCCAGGGCCCCAAGATCGATGGGGGCCCCCTTGTGTCAAGAAAAGAATAATAATTACAATGCTTCAAGAGAGATTAAACAGTATGTTGCTAATGTCAATAGAATTAATTGGATTAACAATTTTCCCATTCCAAATCTAGAAGGGTACCTCTTTATTCATCTGTACTTTATTACAGTTCTATCTTTGAGTTTTTATACATAGTGAGGAAACTGTAAGTCTAGATCTTGTGTAATTTATTTACAATACTATTTATAACAATATGTGACTGTTTGTTTCTAAATAAATAAATAAAAAAAAAAAAAAAAAAAAAACACAGATTTTAAAGCACTAACCTGTGAATCCTAAAAGAATTTATCTGACTAGTAAAATAAAAAGAAATCTAGAACCTTGCTTATCTATGTTAAGTCTATTCTAACAAAGTATTGCTGTGTCAAGGTGATAGGGGACCAAATATTCATATGTTCCCGGGGCCTCTAGTGGGTTAAGGACGGCTTTGATCACGTGTCATTTGATCATGTGGTGAGATAAATGTTGCTAAATTACAAATAAATCACGTGACCAAGTGTTTTTTCTGTTTCTGTGTTGTTAATCTATGTTTGTGTTTAACCGGCATCAAGGTGCTGGAAGTGCTAAGGCGTAGTTATGTCTCATGAGTGGGTCATACTGAAAGTTTTTAGAAAATCATAAAATGAATCAATGTAGAAAGTTGTCAATACTTTTATTGTTGTCCGAAGTAGTCTACGTTCTTCTGTATACATCTTCGCATTAGATGGAACTACTGAGAGGGTGGGGAAATTCTTCTTTCGGGATCTCTTCCGCGATATATCATCGCGTATCAACAGGGCTCGTTAGGGGAATGCCTTGAGGTTTTTGATTCTTGGGAACGAGTGAAGGTTGCGGATCTCCAGTTCGGAACTGTATGGCGGATGACTCATTGTCTCTGCGCCTGCCAATTGTTCGTTTCGCGGAGTGTGACTGAGGACTTGTCGAACGTTAACTAAGATAGCGAGCAGGCAACAGTTAACGTACCAGTCTGCAGTGGCTGTCGCGAAATGACCTTTCCGACCAGGGGACGAGGCAATCATCTTTTTGAACTTGACTTCTTCCTTTCTTTACTTTAGTTGGCCAGTCCTCAAAGGGAGTCACCAACTGAACAGTTTGGGCACCCACCGAGCAGATTGTCTTTTGTTTTCGGGTTTGTAGCAATATATCCGTCTTTTATCACTTCTGACAATGTCAACACCACAGCATTAGAGTCACGTCCGTTGGACTTTTCTAACAAGGCGTTTATGGTCTTCGGTTGGGGTGTGGGGACTTCATCTGGTGCAGAGTTTCCTGACGCCTGAAAGGTCGTGTAATATTTTGTGTACTTGGCTCATACCAGTGCCTAAGCTTGCCTGGATCTGTTGGTAAGTGGATCTCTTATTTTCCTCTGTCATGCGTAGCGCAGCACTGATGTTATTATCGGGTGTTGCTGTTGAGGAGCATCCCTCACGCAGATCATTGCTGGGGTTGCTGTGCTCACGCTTGAAGTCATTAAACTAATTGTGAAAAGTGGCGTGAAGTTTGGTTTCATTATTAAATGCAAATCGAAGTCTATCATAACTTTGTCGAGCCTGTTGGCTAAGGTAGTGACCCTGCCTTCTAGGCCGGAGGTCGCGGGTTCGATTCCCGCTCGGGGCCATGTATGAACATATTGGCCTGGTGTCTGGGTGTTTAATATTTATTTAAGTATGGCTATTAGTTATTGAGTACCCACAATAATGGTGTCCTACAGTTATTTTTATTGTTGAGTGGGACCGCAACGAAAGTCATAATATAGATCATGGACTGAAAGTTTTCTCATCATCATCAACCCGTAACAGCCCACTGCTGAGCTAAGGGTCTTTTCTCACACATGAGGAAGTATGGGCTTTAATCTCAGCCCACCGCGGATTGGGAGATGGTGTTAAGCTAGTGGTCACTTAACTTAAATTTGAATCAGATGTCTTCATCTTAAGCTGAAATTTGGGATACTTATTAAAGTTTAGTGACATTGTAATATTGTGGTACTACCGAGATGATCTGACGATGGGCCAGGAGGTGGATATCGCAACTCCTCGATGGCTGCTCGTAAACCCTTTGAGTTTGGGCTCATTTTGGATTTTGGATTTTTTGTAACGAGTGCCATACATTCTAAGGCTTGTCTTTTTTAGTTTTCACGAACTATAATTACTTATTTTGTGGTGTAACAAGACTATTGGAATTACCGCCAATTTAAGGGGACAAATGAATGCCACATTGGGTAGCCAAGGAGTTCTATGTTTAAAATTTTAAGGAGGTTTTTATTGGTAATGTTTCTGACTGGCCGGATCTGAGAATTTCGCTGTCACCCTGGTATAGTCCTCATGATAGTGCTCACCATGTGCTCACATATGTCGTGACAGTTTATGTAGCCTCTGGGATAGGAGTTCACGTCATTGCAGTTTTAGTGAGTGAGGCTAAGGGACCAAGGGAATGTTCCCTATACACCATAGATAAATATTTTCGGGGAAAAGTGCACCTTGTTTGGTAGGGTAGGACATCATGTTGGATTGGTTTCAGAATTGTAAAATACGCACAGAGCTTGTGCGAATAGGCCAACAGCCAAGCTTGTCAAAAATGAGGGTTCACCGAGTGGCTCGAGTGACTGGAGAATCGTTTGAAGGAGCGACTGCTGCTGTGCCTTAACTACACTGGGTTTGTGGCAGATTGAGGGAGCACTGCTATATATAAAGTCGGTAAACAAACATGTTTCATAATTTTATCAAATTTTATGGTGTGGGTATTATTTGTGTGTATCATGTAGTGGTATATCAGACTAGAAAAATAAAAATAATAAAAAAATACTTGGTGACAATCATCGATTATTAGTTAACCCACATATGTTTTTCGAGGTAGTCGGCGACTCAGATAATTTTACCAACTACCTACACTGTGTGTATGCTGGGATCAGTTTGAAATTACGAATCGTAAAGCGTTATAACAACGAGTCTATTACGTCAAGTTGAAGTTTTATAATTTTTGTTAGCCACAGGTCTATTTATGAATAACCTCTGTAGGTATGCCTATTTACAACCTAGATCCCGAGCTGAAAAATGTTATGCATTTATTTGGTACCTATTGTTAAATTAATTAAAATCTACCGATGTGAGTGTGACACCAGTGAGTTTACTTCGTAGGTTTTGTGCTCAGCTACTTTCTGTCACACCAGAGATTTCGTAAGAAAATGTTAAGCTTGGACATTTCTTATGGAGGTTAATAAAGTACGACCGAACGGATGTGTTTTAAGGGGATAAACTAGAGCCCGGTGATCACGGCACCTAACGATTTATCCGGGTACTGAGCTGTGCAAGATGTAAGACAGAATTGTCTTATGTTTTAATAATTACTTTGAATGCCATGTTTGTGTGTTTTCGGAATACTTTGCTACGGGGTGAGTCAGCTGTGGCCGAGCGACTCGTCGCAAACTGCAGCGCAATATATGATTATGGAATCATATGGAAGGGAGAGTGGTGTCTGGAAACGCGCGAAGCGTTTTTTCTCCAGTGAGCAGTTTATATTTTGGCTGGCTGTTTCCGGGCTGTTCGAATGACAGCCTGTGAGAGACCTGCGATTCAGTGATGCCTCTGTCTCTCCGGACTTTCGATGTCTGTGAAATGATATAGCAGAGGATATGCGATTCAGCGATGCCTCTATCCTGAGCAGACCTGTCTTAAAGCGGGTATTACCTTGGAAAACACGAAGGTTTGACAGTACTGTGGTATTTTTGTATGAGACGTCTCAATTAGGCTGATGGATGCAGTAATGTTGATAAAAAATAAGTGAACTTAATTATGTTGTAAGTGTTGAATAAGGGGCCTTGATTGAAAACGATTGAGGAATTAAATATTGTTGACAACATTCTTTATGGATCCATGTATCACAAGTGATAGAATTCCGGAGTCCTATCATTTGGAATACATTCAAATGTTACTCATTGAATTCTGAAGCTATTTCATTTTGCTTTGTAAGTTATTTATTGGCAAGGCAGGTGTATACGGACGCTTGAGTGCACGCTTGCGGCCGTGGTATACCAGCTTATTTTTGCTTAATCTATTGGAGGGCTATAACTCTCAATACAGCTTCAGATTTTAATGCTTATAACTTGTCAAATAGTTTACAGCTGTGTTGCAGACGTTAACCGATGCGCGCATTGACACTTGTGTGGTGTGCATCAGCCGTATGTTACAGATAGCGACCAATGCGCGTTAACATGGAGTTGACATGCCTGGGAGAGCTGTGGTCCAAGGGGATTGACCGATGCAACGGTATTCGTTCAGTCTCGATTTCAAAGGCTACACAGCGTTTTGGCGAGCCGGGCAACGGCGCCTCTGTGCGCCTGACGAGGGCGCCACTGCGTGCCTTACGAGGGCGCCACTGCTTGCCTTTACGAAGGCGCCACTGCGTGTCTTACGAAGGCGCCACTGCGTGCCTTACGATGGCGCCACTGCGCGTCTGATGAGGGCGCTACTGCGCGCCTAACAAGGGTGCTACTGCTGCGCGCCTTGAAAGTTGCTGCTGAACTCCTCAATGGGCGCGAGGACGCTGCCCTGTCAGGAGAGGCCGTGTTAGGTGCAACCCGTGAACTATGGTGGGGCGAGCGATACGTCAATCCGCTCCCCGACCAAAACTATATAAACGGAGCGTGCCCTGACAACACGCTCATTCTTCGTTCTAGACGGTCGTACTGACAGGACGTAATTCTTGCTGTCTTGCTCATTTTATTGTGTTGTGTTTGTTGTTGTCAGAGTTCGCTCCATTTCTGATCATAGTCGAGGCATAATAATTGTGTACTTAATTGACAAATAGATTTAAGATTATTAAAGTTCCTTAAGTTTAATATTTAGTTTTGAATTAAAGTCGTTAAGCATTCGCATATTCTTTTTTTAAATGGAAATCTATTATCCTCGCTAATAATATTTAATAATGTTGTTGTATCAATAACACTATGGGTAGGCATTATCGAAAGTGTGACTAGTTCTCATTGTGTATTGTGCTACTATCGATATAAACTATAGTTTCATACATCACTATTTGGCTAGGCCGCAGAGTCAAAGCTCTCAGAGATAATTCAAGTGGAATTTAAGTAATTTTTTATACGTGTCGCACACGTTTTCAGCTCAATAACAGTCAAGTTACACACAATGTCTTGAATTTGGAAGGACATAGGTCACATCGATACGTCGAACGAGTAGCGCGAGAATCACACACACATTCGTTAAAAATTGCCGCAATCATCATGTTTAGTTGATTCATCGTCATCAACCCGTAACAGCTCACCGCGTAGCTAAGGGTCTCTATTAGCGAGTCCGTTGATTGCGAGGAAAAACCTTTGCATGCACTCAGACGGTTTCGATGTTTTAATTAATTTAAAGAAAACTGCGTTTGAGTCCGGTATCCAAGTATTTTAGAAAATCTGTTTATGACTACCACCACGCGAATTGGGTCTATGATATATTTTTTAAATGACTTACACACTTATCAAAGAAAATACACTTAGAAACTTCTAATTTGCCTGGTTCCCTTATATGACGTAGGTTTTGATATTCCCACAGGAACGTGGGAATATCAAAACCCTTGCTACGCTCAGCGTGTTTCAATGGAACTTTGAATTTTCAAGAAAATAAGTATCAACATAGAAAAAAAAAATAGTAAAAACGCGGTATACGCTTTCCGCGTCATAAAACTAAAAGCCTTTTTAGTAAAGACGTAAAATGTAAATAGAGTTGTCGTAAGTGCAAGACTTAATCTGAATTTAGAAAACCGATAATGTATTCTAAGCCTCTCATATCTCTAAGCCTTGTTGAATGTGGGCCTGCTTGTATTATGGTTCCGTACCCAAAAAGTGTCAGCGAAACCTCACCAGACTCTTTCGGGTTCTACTGTATTCAACACTTCAATTCATCTAAGAACATAACACCGTTAGGGGTCCAAATTTTATTTTAAACATGGTTTGATTGACAGATATTTCTGGAACCGATGGATGAACGTGTGTTCCTAAACGTGGAATTCGTGATAAATAATATAAATTCATTTGGATTTGCTTTTACCTCTGAAATTCATGGCGAGGAATGGTGCGTATTTAAATAAATATACAATCTTTTTGAAGAAACCTTATAATGAAATTTAGCTAGACAGACTGAAAGCGACGGGGTGAAAGGGGGTGAAGGGGAGGGGACGTAATGTCGTCGTAACTATCTCGACTTTCAGTTGACCGCGCCATTTCAGTCTCATAAAACTTCGCCGCCAAATCTAGGCGATGTTTGGAAAAAGAATATAAAATAATTTTCGAAACTAAAAAGATTTTATAAAAGTTTTCTTTTTTATTTATTTATTTTATTTAGGAGTACTTACAGTTGTTACATTACAACTAAATATATAATATTACATGCCCTATAGTTAATGTACAGACATGCCAAGCAAACACAGCATGCCATTGTAAATAAATAAATTTACAAATACTATATTAACATAATTATATAATACCAAAATAATAATAATATAAATTATCATAATTCACACATCTTATGCTATTTTGGCGAATCTCACCCAACAACGTAAGTCGGTACGATGACCTCAACCCAATAAAAGCTTGTATAATATATTTTATATATATATAGATTTAACTTATATTATAAGAGTCAGAAAAACGGCATAAGCGCAGAGGAGTGCGACAAAATAATCTATGAACCTGTCAAAAGTTGCTCAGACATTGACTCCAGGGGGTCTAAAAAGGCCGTTTCGGGTGAATCATAATAGGATTCTATTTCGGTTCATATTCGAAATTTTCACCAAATACGAATCTGCTAATGAATTGAATTGTCAGTGAATCACTAAAATAAGGGACCATTTTACGAAATTTAGAGGAATTCCTTAGGATTTGCTGGGAATTCAGAAAAGGAGAATTGCTCAGAGGAATTGCTCAAAGTGGCCATTTTAGACCCACAGAACTATTTGGTAGTAGCTACGCCGCCGGCCGTAGCTCTGCTACGCGCGTAGCGCTTTAAGTGCATTGTCACATTGGAAATAGAATGGAATGGATATGGATATGAATATGGATTTCGCCACACAGTCACATTTATAAATGTTCTTCGTTCAAAATTAATCGTCTTCACTAATGTAATATTGTAAAGAGGAAAGATTTGTATTTTAGGTTAAAGTGGAAAAAATTAAAACACTTAACTTTTTCTCAAGGGTTTAATAGAGGTAGTCTATTACTGTAAGTATTAAATTGTTATTAACTTAACTTACAAATTCAGAGAAAAAAAAATTTTGAAGTGAAAACTTCTTTAGCGGCGTTGAGCACTTTTGTGGGATGGGTAAAAACTGTGAAACTCGCGTCAGGTCACGTGTGCTGATCGAAAAAATACCGTAAGACGGCGCAGAGCGCTTGCGCGATCTGCCATCTGCGAGCTATTCTGGCGTACGCTGCAAAAACTGTGTCTACGGTAGACTCAAACGAAACGCACATCAATTTGAAGAGCGTAAAAAATAAGTCGATCTGAGTCGACAACTTATAGGCGGAAAATTCGGATTATCGATTATTTTCAATATAAAAATAAATAAATTGCTATTAAATTAATGGTGTTGCTAAGTAAACATGTCAATGTCATCACGTGTCACAGGTTCGTATTCCCTTCTCCTTTGTGTTTTGGGTAAATAAGATTTAGCAGTAATATCTAGAGAAGCAGAGAGAAGATAATCACGATGTTGTCAAGAGAGGTTAAATGCTATTCCCTAACTATTCCAATAAATAAAAAATGCACAAACGTTAATAATCAAGTTTTCACTTCTGCCGGCACTCCCGGAGTGCAACCCGTGTTTTTTTTTAAGACATTCAATTGTGAGAGTAAATTCCCACACAGTTTATTTAGACCCAAACCAGAACTTGTATCTACTATGTGTACTAAATATCACGAACAATTTCGACCTCACGCAAGAATCAAACTTACGACCTACCCAGAAGATAGACCCACTACAAAAATCCAATTTTAAAAGAACAATGTAGTTTCTTCTTCGGTTCAGTGGTTCATGAAGTGATCCTCAAACACTTGACACATTTGATATTAAGTTCAAAAAGAATTATATTATAGGTAAATCTCGTTGGCGCCATGCCTTGCTTTCATCATAAATCGGCTCATAAAATATTGACTTCTGTTTTCGTACGAAAAAGTATTTTCCTCTAAGGGATCAAACTCACGTTCGGCACTTCGTTGACTAAACCCTTCAGTTGAGTTAATACATGCTCTTAACAACGTGGGGATTAGGAAATATTAGATTTTCTATATGAGAGTAAAAAGTAAAAAAAAGTAAAGGCTTGAGCAGTTGTGATAGTTATGCAGCAGGGACTAATTACAGGGATTACTTTTACTATTCCGAATAAATAATACAATTTTTTGGATGCTCGATGCAGCAGCAGAACCAATTGTGGTGATCCCGCGCTTTTTGGACGCTAGATATAGCGACTGAACGCAACACTGCGCACCTTTAAAACGCGAACCACGACGATAAAGTCGTTTTTTGTACGCCCGATGCTACACTTTGAACAAGTTCGCATACATACTTGTCGCTGTAACTCTATCAGGCTTTGGCTCCACTTCAATTCTTCACTCGCCAACGCAGTCACTACAACCCGCGATTTCGATACCGTTGTCTCATTCATCATCTCAGTATCATTGTTGTTACAAAATCGCTGATCGTCTATTTATACTTTTAGAGATCTTAAGAGTACTGAGTGAGTGGTATCTTGCTTTTATATACGTAAGTTTTATATACGATTCTAGAGCCACCCTGACACGCCACTATACCGACGAACTGCCAGACATCAGCCAAGACGAGATCGTGCTATCTCTGAGGCAGTTTAAGAATGGAAAAGCCCCCGGTGAGGACGGAATAACATCAGAGCTTTTAAAAGCTGGAGGAGCCCCTATTATAGAGGAGCTACAGAACCTCTTTAACACCGTCCTGCAGAGTGGAAGAACTCCAAAGGCGTGGAGCGGGAGTTTGGTGGTGATCTTTTTTAAGAAGGGAGATAAAACCCTCCTTAAAAACTACAGACCCATCACACTCCTGAGCCACGTCTATAAGCTATTCTCACGAGTGATCATGAATCGTCTCGCTAGGAGACTCGACGAGTTCCAGCCGCCGGAACAGGCCAGGTTCCGAGGAGGATATGGCACCATAGACCACATTCACACAGTAAGGCAGATTACACAGAAGTCCGAAGAGTATAATCAGCCCCTGTGTCTCGCTTTTGTGGACTATGAGAAGGCCTTCGATTCCGTAGAAACCTGGGCTGTTCTGGAATCCTTACAGCGTTGCCAAGTAGACTATCATTATATCGAGGTGCTGAAATGTCTCTACGAGGCCGCCACCATGATTGTCCAAGTACAGGGCCAGCAGTCTAAACCCATCCAATTGCGCAGAAGAGTGAGACAGGGGGACGTCATATCCCCGAAACTGTTCACGAGCGCGTTGGAGGATATGTTTAAGACACTGGACTGGAGAGGTACGGGCATCAACATAAACGGCAAATACATCTCACACCTGCGATTTGCTGATGACATAGTCTTAATGGTGGAGTCGCTAGAGGAGCTAAACCGGATGCTGGATGACCTAGCCTTAGCCTCGCGATGCATCGGTCTTGGCATGAATTTGGATAAAACCAAAGTCATGATCAATGGCCACATTGATCCGGGACCGGTCGTCGTACATGGCCACCGTCTTGAAATTGTTTCTGAGTATACTTACCTAGGGCAGATTCTGCAGTTAGGTAGAAACAATTTAGAGAAGGAGGCCAGGAGGAGGATCCAGCTGGGTTGGGCAGCATTTGGGAAACTGCGTCGAGTCTTCTCGTCATCCATCCCGCAATGTTTGAAAACCAAAGTTTTCAATCAGTGCGTCCTACCCGTTATGACCTAAGGAGCTGAGACGTGGACACTCACAGTAGGGCTGGTTCACCAGTTCAAGGTCGCTCAGCGAGCCATGGAAAGAGCTATGCTCGGAGTTTCTCTGAAGGATAGGATTCGTAACGAATACATCCGACAGAGAACCAAAGTTATCGACATAGCTCAAAGAATCAGCAAGCTGAAGTGGCAGTGGGCCGGCCATATCTCGCGAAGAACCGACAACCGTTGGGGCAAACGTGTTCTGGAGTGGAGACCGCGACTCAGCAAACGTAGTGTAGGACGCCCTCCGGCCAGATGGGATGACGATCTGCGAAAGGCGGCAGGCAGATGCTGGATGCGTAGAGCCGAAGACAGGGCGCTATGGCGCTCATTAGAGGAGGCCTATGTCCAGCAGTGGACAAATGTAGACTGATGATGATACGTAAGTATTAATACATACAATATGTAACAGAATAAGCGCAATTCCTTAAATTAGTTTGTTCAGTATCGACTACTAAGTCGATTTCAGGTATTTTTAATCTGTTAAATTTATCCCATCTTCCAATCCGCGGTGGGCTCGCGTGGGAAATTATAGCCCATACTTCCTCATGTGTGAGGAAAGACCCTTAGCTCAGCAGTGGGCTGTTACGGGTTGATGATGATGATGATGAAATTTATCCTAAAAATTAATTAGCATGACTGAAGTTAGGACTACCTATGGAGACCGTACTATTATTGCTCTTTATTTAAGAAATTTGGTTAGACAAAACTAAATTACGAATGCATCATATTTTGTTATATTATAGTATACTAATTAGGGAGTATGATTATGAGGTATTGTGCTTATTCTGTGACGCTTTGTATTTTGATTGTAAATCAATTTACTGTTTTAAAGTTAAAGTTATTAAATCGACAAAAAATCTACTGTGAGCATTATGCCTAAGGTTGTTTTATCAGAGTAAGGCCGTTCTAGTATTACTAATACGAAAGGACGTGTTATTCATCAAATGGATCAGAATACCTTTTTCAGTATATAGGTAATATTCCTCTAGATACATAGATTATGACAAGAGGCTTATCCTAAAATGGTATTGAAGGATTTATTCCTCTCACTGAAGCTATTTCTATTTCACGAAACTAATACACTTTCTTAGAAATAATACCGCTTATGGATAAAGGGTATCATTACTTCTAGGAAACCCATTTAATTAAATGTAATATATTTATAACATACTTACCATAACACACCTACTATTTAAGACAATCTTTGAATATTCGTTTTATTTGTAGCCAGTAAGTACAAACATACTGTAACGTTGTACTTTCGTATTGAAGCATTTGATATTGTGACTCAAAAATAGGCAGAATGTGATGATGCCTTTGCCTTTGCCAAACGTCATTGTAAAAAGAAGTCGGTGTTGTCAATTTCTACGAAAGATTTCCCTTTTGTTGACAAAATAAGTTATTCAATTTAAAAAGCATTTCTAAGCTTTAAATAATAATGATATAGGGAAAATAGTGTTGTGTTATTATATTTGAGATCACTTAAATGTCAAACAGTTTTGAACTATGATTTTTACACAATGGTGTCTTGTGAATTTGAGGTCAAGATAGCCTACAGTTACCGTGTTTTTCGGGAAGGGTGTGAGAGATGGTCTTCCAAATACAGAACATTGAATTCGTTCTTTCTTAGCCGTGATGTCGTCGAAATAACTTGCTAGCGACATTTTACAAAAGCAAATGCTTTTGAGCTCAAACTCAAACATCCTGGTGAGTTTGACATATCTTTCAACACTTAAACGATGTTAGATCATGACGATTTCTTGATTTTTTCTAGTTTCAAACATTTTGTGTTTCGTTGCAGAATCTACCCTACCTCAAACTTTATTAAGAAACTTATTGTAAAAGAAAGAATGTTTCCTCAAGTATCCTTCATTATTCCAATTTGGTAAGCTGTTAGTTTGTTAACTTCTCCATTTGCATTGGTTGAATTCCATAAATATTGTGGTTCATAGTGAATTTATTACGAATGTAGTCAAAATGACCCAAAGTGATTGCGAAATGATCCAACGCGCAATAAACGCCGCGCTCAAACCCTTCGAATATAGAATCTCGCTATTGATTGACACAATAAGTGAATTAAAATGTGAAATAAGTGAAGTAAAATCGCTAGTTCAAACACAACATTCCGTTGATAGGTCCAAGAAACTGGTCACAAATGACTCACCGAACACCGCATCGACACCAAAGCCGAGTGAAGGCGCTTCGATCGAATCGCACCGTCCCGCTCTCTCCAATGACTACGCTCACCTACCGAAACGAAAGACCGCTACAAGTGCGAAAGAGAAGATGACAATGCTAAATAAACGCCGGCCAGGACAACCAACAAAGAAAGACCCCGTGACTCCGGCGGTACCCACCGCTATTTTAAATGAAAATACGACGACAAAACTTGAAAATAAACCTTCCGACAATAAAATAACAAAACTATTGAACGACAAAACGAACCCCACGAGGCCTACACCAGTAAGAAATGACGACGAGACAAATAATGACAAAAGTAACTTAGACAACAATACTGAGAAAAACCGTTATGAATGGACCACCGTTGCTGGTCGCAAATCAAAACCACGACCCCAACAATCCAAGATAAAAGGGTCTGCGACCAACATGAATATCCAAGGGATCGAAATGCATAAATATCTACACGGATGCTACTTCACGAAAGAAACTACCGCAGAGCAAGTATTACACCATCTTAATGATTTCTGTAACGGGTACCAGTACACTGTCGAACAAATTCTTTCAAAGAGAGATACATACAATTCCTTCAAAATAGGAATCCCGGCTGCTGTCTTTGACAAATTCCTATCCAACTCTGCGTGGCCGCTAAACACCTGTATCACAGAATGGCGGCCCTTTCTCCGGCCTAGATCGAATAAGCCGCCAGACGTCAACACCCTGCAGCAAGACAAACCACAAGCCCAGATGCCAGCGGGAATCCATCATCACAGTCGCACACCAGAATATCAACCGCCTCAAGAATAAAACCTATAAGCTAGAATGTGAGCTCCAGTTAAACAACACCGTTGACGTTATGTGCCTGTCGGAACACTGGATGTCATCGAGCCAACTTCAGGTGCTCAACATAATGAACTACAAGCTCAGCTCCTACTACTGCAGGCCATCCCGCGAGGGCGGAGGTGTCTGCATATTCGTCAAGTCTTCACAGCTGGCTATTGAACGGAGGGAAGTAACTAACCTGTCAGTGGAGATGAACTTTGAAGCCTGTGCCACCGAGCTAGTTGGTCTGGGCGTGATCGTGGTATGTACCTACAAACCCCCTACACATGACGGTAAAAATAACTTTACAATATTCCTATCTAGGCTGGTAGAATTACTAAAAATGCAAATAATTAAAAACTACAAAATATTACTAGTTGGCGACTTAAACATCGACTTACTCTCATGTAACCGGGAAAAGAGAGACCTCCTTGATACTCTAAAACACTCAGGCCTAAGGTCAATAGCCAACTTTCCCACTAGAATTTCGAAAACTACTAAAACATGCCTAGATCATGCCCACACCAACCTAACAAATACTGAAGTGTCAAGTGTAACATGCGTTGATATGAACATATCCGATCACCTGTGTGTTATAGTAACATTTAAATGTAATTCATATATACAAAATCAAATTATAACTAAACGCTTATTTTCCAAGTACAATATTGATAACTTTTGCCCAAGTTTACATTTATACGACTGGAATTCTATACTGACGAATAAAATTAGTCCTAACCTAATTCTTGACAAATTGATAACTGTTTTAAGAAATTTATATGACTCAAACTTTCCTTTGAGAACTTATCCACTACGCAACTACTGTAATACATGGGTTAGTGAGCGAGCAGCCCGCATTCGTATGTTACTACACGAAACTAAACTAAAAATATCACAAAACAACGACCCTACCAACTTTAACAATAATGAACAGCGAACTATACTTCAACTCGAAAATGAATACTCTTCTGAATTATGTAAATCCCGTAAACACTTCATTAATGAGTCGATCGTAAATTCTAAAAATGTGTGTCGCAGTATGTGGCGAGTAATTGCATCCGAAACAGGTAGGCGTGATGACAAGAGCGATGCTCTCGATGTACTGGTAAGGCAAGCGACCGGCGAATGCGACGCGTCTCGCGCCGCCGCAACAGCTGATGCACTCAACCAGTTTTACATAAGTGCAAACACCAACTCGCACGCTACTCCAAACATCGCAGATGCCCTTACCTACTTATCAATGTATAAGATTAAACAACCTACTCGATTTCACTTCGACCCATTTTTGGTAAGTGAACTATTTCTAACAGTAAAAAAAATTAAACGTAAAGAGTCGAAAGACATTAACGACATGTCTACCAGGCTATTTGACTACCTTCCACCATTCCTGGCAGGTATATTTTGCGATCTTTTTAACAATTGTGTTATCGAAGGTGTCTATCCTGATTTTCTAAAACACATTCGAATACAACCCGTCTACAAAGGCAAAGGCGATATAAATTTACTTAAGAACTATAGACCCATTTCACTGATTCCAATAATCTCTAAGGTCTTCGAAAACCTGATGAGTAACAGACTAATGTCATTTTTCTGCCAAAATAATTTGTTAAACAAAAAACAATATGCCTATCAATCGGGACGATCCACTGTGGACGCAGCACGTGACGTAGTAGAAAAGGTAATGGGTCACTTGGATGATGCGCGACATGTCGCGGCTATATTCTGTGACCTATCGCGCGCTTTTGAACTTGTTGACCACCGTCTACTACTACAGAAACTTAACTTCTATGGAATAACTGGCGACTTCCACCGCACTTTAGCTTCATTTCTTGAAAACTGCAAACAACTAACTTCAATAGGTAACGCGAGGTCCAGCCTCTTGCCAACAGGTGACTGTGCTGTTCCACAGGGATCAGTAATGGGTAATAATCTATTCTTGATCCTTATGAATGACGTCACTACTGCGACACAAGATGCCGACATTATAATGTTTGCTGACGACACTTGTGCAATCGTGTCAGCTACCAGCTACGAGCAACTAAAAACTAAATTAAACCATGTCATGAACCACATCGCATCTTGGTTTAAAGCTAACGGTATGGTATTAAATGTCGAAAAGACAAACATTGTCCATTTTAGCCTACGCGGGAAAAAGTATCCGGATCTCGATATCACCTGCAATCAGCTCCCTGTGCCACAGGTGAACCAAGTCAAGTATCTCGGTTTTACGATAGACTCAGGACTCACCTGGAATGCCCATATTGATGCTACCTGCAACAAGCTTGCGTCCGCGAGTTTCGCACTAAGTAGACTGCGACCCAGCCTACACCTAAATAACGTTAAAAAGGCGTACTATGGTTATTTCAATTCCATAATGGCCTACGGTGTTTACTTGTGGGGGATGGCGGCCGATCGTGACAGAGTATTCAGAGCCCAAAAACGAGCGGTGCGAATTGTTGCGGGCGTCGATTGGGACCACCCGGCGAGAGAACTGTTCAAAGAACATAAAATACTAACATTACCATGTCTGTACATATTTGAAGTTGCAAAATATGTAAGAAAAAATTTAGATCAATTCCCTACGAGGGGTGATATGCACGGCAGGAACACCCGTTACCAGCACAAGCTACTGCCTCAACCACGCCGGCTCGCACGATCTGACCGCTGCCTGCACGCTGCTGGGCCCGCCATCTACAACACGCTCCCGCCCAGCGTCACAGATGCGCCTAGCTTACACACCTTTACAGAAAGATTAAAAAACCTCCTTATGAATGCGGCCTGTTATACGGTTGGTGAATTCCTAGACAACGCTCACAACAAAAACTTTCTCGCTCACTGACTCATCCGCGTAGAAAAATAACTGGTTTTACTTATGACATATTATTATAATATGATTGACTTGTGTAAAAAACTTGACATAACTTGCAATTGTATAAATTAATTCTCATTATATACAGTCTGACATTTCCGATAGAATTATAAACATGACATGTAATTTTTATTATGAATAAACGAATTGAATTGAATTGAATTATTTTATTGCAGTATGGGTTGATATACCCACATTTTTGTAAGAAACCTCCGGGGTTGACATGAGATCCTGATGCTTCAAGCTTGACTCTTCTCCCCCACAAGGTATGTAAATGTGCAATAACTAATTCCAATTAGGTTCTGTTTTTCAACTTTATAAATAATTTTTTAACCGTCTCCGAGTAAAGTCATGTAGATAATATTTTCCTGTTAATTGCAGGAGGTTTCTGCGATACGCAAATTTCTACAGTACCTAAGCTAAGTTTCTACAGTCCCTAAGTTTCTCCGTTGCAAATTTATTCGATGACTACGGTGTTTCTCACCGTGCCAGTTTCTCCGAGCTCCGAGTTTTTAAGAATGGTGTAGCGCTTCTCGCTATTTTAAGATAAGTCACCATGATCAAGTAGGTGTTTTAAATTTCAATATATTAATGATAAATTTATCCTAATTGGTGGTATAACCTCGTTGGGATTTTACAGTTAAGTTATTTTATTTGCCCCGTGAACCCGGCTCTGCCGATTAACTAGTCTGGTATAACTTTAGTTATAACTTAGCTGTAATAGTGTTAACGGTTAATGTATAACAACTGATATAAAAGATCAATAAATACTTAGCAATAGTCATTCCCCACATTCAGTTATTTTATTTCCAATCACAAGCAAACCCAGAACCTAGCAAATTTCACATCATTATTTGATTCCGGTTTATTTTATTTTGTCATCAAAAATTCTAGGTGACAATACATACATACATATACATAATCTCACGCCTATTTCCCATTGGGGTAGGCAGAGACAACAGACCGCCACTTGCTACGAACCTGGCAGATCTCTTGTGCTTCCTCCACATCCATCAAACGACTCATGCATGCTCGTCGGTTTCGGGTACTCTTTATCCGGCCTCTCCTCAACACATCGCCGATCTGGTCGATGTAGGTACGCCTAGGTCGTCCTCTACCGACTCGCCCATTCACAACACCCTTGTATATTTCTCTCGTTAGTCGACTTTCATTCATCCGCTCAATGTGACCAAACCACCTCAGCATTCCTCTTTCAATCCTAGTCACTATATCATCTTTCAAGCCGCAAAGCTCTCGGATCACACTATTCTTCACTCTATCTATCAATCTTACTCCACTAATGCTTCTTAATGAACGCATTTCGACTGCATTTATTCTACTTTCATGCTTCTTCTGCCATACCCAACACTCACTGCCACACATCAACGTAGGTACTAACACACCATCATGTACAGCCAGACGTGCTTTTTTTTGTCACATTCTGGATCTGGCTCATAAAGGAGAGCAAAGCTCCGTTAATCATGTTCCCTGCATTCACCCTCCTTTCAATATCACTGCCAGTAAGTACGTACATGTTATAACTAAAATAAATATGTTTGTATAAGTCTTTGTACACAAGTCATCCTATGATATTACTAGGTACTAATAATACTTAGTAGTGTCGCTAGTACCATCAATGGTACTAGCAACATAAATCGGTGTCACTAGTACCATCAATGGTACAAATCGATGGTACCACTGACACCAAGGGCAAATAGCATTTGGTTACCATTTATCCTTCAGTTTGACGTTTGCATTAGGACTAGGGATTTGAATTAGGACTCAAAATGTCACTGATGGCAACAAAAATAATCTGTATAGACACCAATAGTTTTTTTTTGTAATTGTCTATCATTGCTGATGAAAGCAGCATGCAATAAGTATACCGTAATTAATTCTGAGACATGTGTAAATAGACCCGGTCCGGCGATGGGCTCACCACCTATCACGTTTAGGGGTCCAATATATCTCGTGAAATGTGGGTATATCTAGTAATGGAATACCTCTGCCTACCCCCTCGGGGATAAAAGGCGTGAGATTTTTTTTTTATTTTTTTTATTTTAAACTTGATGTTTTCAAGTAAAATTCACCCTGCTGAAGCTTTAACTCCCCATTGAGCATTTCCACTTCTATTGCGCAAAACGTCGAGTTTTCTCGGAGAAACTAAATAAAAGGTCAAGCATTCTATTTCCTCTAGAAAACTGACATCAAAAGGAACTTGCTTTTAGAAATAAGTTTCTAAATGAAAGAAAACTTAGTAGAGCAGTTGCCGCGAAGCCCGATTTTATATACATGCTAACTACATTCAAAATTATAGCTTTCTACATATTTATCACCTATCTGGTGAGACAATTTAGGAAAGGTATTAGGTATACATTCCTGAATAAACAATTTTTATTATATTTTTGACAGATCATAAAAACCAGCTCATTTGACTAGACAGTCTAACACATAATGGAGTGAAAAACTAATAAATAAATAAATTTTAACGTGGGAGAGCCGCATGCTTCGGCACGCTTATGCCGGCTAGACCGGAGTGATACCACGGCCTCACAGAAAACCAGCGTAAAGCAATGCATTGCGTTTCGTTGAGTGAGTGATGTAACCGGAGGCCCCAATCCCCCCTTACAGTCCCCTCCCCTCCCCTCCCCCTACTCCCACCTCAAAGGTCGGCAACGCAGTTGTGACTCTTGAGTTGCAGGTGTCCATGGGCGACGGACGTCACTTACCATCAGGTGACCCGTCTGCTCGTTTGCCCCCTTTTTTTATCATAAAAAAATAAAACTTTTCTTTGAAACTTTGAAAGTCCATTAAAACAAAAGTCACAACTTTTTTTCTAGCCTATCTTCTCCACTTTATCAACTGGCTACTCTGTTTGTTTTTTTTATTATTATTTATTTATATGTAGAGCATATATAAACTTTTTATCATTCATACTATCTTCGTTATGAAGGTCTACTGTTTTTGGCAAACTTTGGGGTCTCGGCGGCAATTTGGGATCCCTAAGAGACGTTTTAACTAGGTCGTTCGCGCACATCCGCGGAACAATACTCGGGGGCGGTATAAACCAGTTAGAACCAGTTATCTTCGAGCCCAGAACATTATGAGAACGCGGCACGCTTGTATATGTTTGGCAAGATATTTGAAATCTGAGAGGTTGTGTTTACGCTATCGTATAGATATATTTATTTCCATAACATAGCGAGAACAGACAATTTCCTTCAATAACGTACTTATATTTAACGGATAATGATGTTAAGTGAAACAAAATTTAAGTTTACGAGAGGGTTATTTAAACAGCGAAGGATTTTGTGCGAAAACTTTTTCTAAAGAAAATGTTTTCAAAAGAGATGTCTTTGGTTAATATGCAAATGAGGAATTGTGATTAAAACCTTGAACTTTCTTTTATTATCACTCTTCAAAAGTGTATTTTAATGAGTTTAACAGACGGGCCGAGGAATTAATTGGTACGCAAATTGCCTATAACAATTATGACCTTAACAACCTTTGCTGCTTTAATATTAGAATTCTATTTACAAATAATTGAGTTTCAGTTACTTTTCAACCGACTTTAAAAAAAGGAGGAGGTTATCAATTCGACTGTGTGTTAAGTACCTCAAAACTTTCAACTGGGTGAACCCATTTTGATTAGTATTTTTTTATTTGTGGTCCCAATTTAGTCCAGTTCTGACAATGGCGTCTTGAGAAAACCATATAAGTTGAAGTCCGTTTTTCAATAAGGTTCTATGTTATATTAAAGCGTGACTTCGTCCTATCGGTCCTTCAAATATCTTAAAAAACACGTCATCCGTTGTTCCGTTGCTGTGTAAAATAAAAACAAACTAATAGATCGACTTTAGCATTTTCACTACAATAACTCTAGACTATTCTAATTCTCGTTGAGCGGATTTTGATGAAACTGTACATTAATATAGCTTAAACATCAGAATAACATTATGGTGCAAAAGCTGGTACCAAAATGGTTCATCGTAACATAAATTCAAGCTGTAGAGGGATTCCACGGCAATTTAAAACATCCCAGTACACAGGAACGAATACATAAAGATCGCAGATAAACTCTCTTACCTACTATTTTTTTTCTTTTAGTGATGTCTTGAATGGAAATTTTCCTTTGAATAGCTTCGATAAGAAAGCGAAGAGAATAACATACAACGGAGAATAAATTAATAAAGGTTAACAGTGCATCTTTTATTAAGCACTAGCTTTTGCCCACGACTTCACTGGTGCGACCTACCCTTATATCTGAGTAGTACTAACTTTTCTGATGCATGCACTATTTTATTCTCGTTATTTTGAAAAACTGTTACGATATATGCACCCTATATGCTACCCTTATACACACTTAAAGAATTCTGACTGTTAGGTGGCTACTAGCTTAACACTATTTCTCAATCTGCGGTGGGCTCACCTGGGAGATCATACTTCCTCGTGTGTGATGAAAGACCTTTAGCTCAGCTGTGGGCTGTTGCGGGTTGACGACGATAACGTGTATACTTATAAAACTCCATTGATTTTTATACAGATTTGCGCCCGACCCTGTTATCTGATTGATATATTGATACTGTTATCAGATCTCTAAATAATTAGAGGCATTTAGGTATTAAGTAATTATTCTACTTATGTATTTCTTTATGGTTTTATATAATACAATACAATAACTCTTTATTGTACACCAAAAACAACACGATATGGATACGAACATTAAGTAAAGTACAATGGGCGGTGTTATCGTTTTTAGCGATCTAATTCAAATTCAAAATCGTTTATTTTCTATTGGTATTAAAATATACACTTAGAAACGTCAATATTTTATAATAACAAGGCACTCTAAACTCGTCCATGAAGATTGGCTAAATGCAAACAGCAGCCCATCTCCACCGACGAGCTGCTGGTTCCGAATGCAGTACCCCGAGAAGAGCCAGCAAGAAACTCAAGGGCAGCTCTTTTTAATCTCATGTCTTACTAATAAATATCGTTTTCAATAATAATTAATAGCCTTACATAGCGTCGAGTCGGTTAATCCCATGCATGTTGGTCTACTAAGTAGTCTGTAATTTTATAGTAGCCTTTTTTATGTAATTTTTGCTTAACTATTATTTTAAATTTGTCAAGAGGCAAATTTTATAATTCAATGGGAATCTTATTGTAAAAACGTATACATTGACCCTTAAAGGATTTGGTAACTTTAGATAATCGACTAACACAAGCAGCCAGTTCATTCTTATTTCTAGTGTTTATACAATGTCTGTCACTATTTTTTTTGTAAAGTGATATATTATTTTTAACATACAATACGTTTTCGTAAATATACTGTGGCGCCAGTGTCAGTATATTAATTTCCTTGAATTTTTCCTTTAGAGACATCCTAGACCCCATTTTATAAATTGCACGAATGGCTCGTTTCTGCAAAATAAATATTCTCTGGACATCAGCAGCACCACAGTAGAATGCCATATGACATCAAGCTGTGGAAGTAGCTGAAATAGACAAGTCGAGCTGTTTCTACGCTTGACATATTACGTATTTTTTTACGGCATATGCAGCAGAACTGAGCCTTTTCGCCAACGTATCAATGTGCGGTCCCCACTGTAACTAAGAGTCTAGAGTTATTCCTAGAAATACTGTAGTGTTTACACATTCTAATTTTTCGTTTTTAACTGTAACTGAGTTTAAAGTTCGTTTAACATTTGATAAAGAAAAATGTACACATTTAGTTTTTTTCTCATTGAGAAGTAAATTATTAACGTTAAACCAACTGACAACATCATTAATTGCACTGTTCACTTCGTCATAAGACTTAATAGGTCGTTTAATTTTAAAAAGTAGAGATGTATCATCTGCGAACAGTACAATATCATGTTGCACTCGGTTGGGTAGGTCATTTATATAGACCAGAAATAGAAAGGAGCCTAAAATGGAGCCCTGCGGTACACCAATATAAACCGCCGATCCAGACGATCTTGAACCGTTTACATCAACACATTGTATCCGGCTTCTCAAGTAGGACTTTATTAAATCAAGAGCGCGGCCTTGTACCCTGTAATGACGTAGTTTTCTGATGAGAATTTCATGATGGACACAATCGAATGCCTTAGATAAATCACAGAAAACCCCAACAGCATCCTGCGACTCCTCCCAGGCATCAAAAACATGATTTACTAGCTCAACACCGGCATCGGTTGTCGAGCGACCCCTAGTAAATCCAAATTGCTTTACAGACATTATACTGTTGATAGAAAAATGTGCACTCAACTGATATAGAATAATTTTCTCAAAAATTTTACTAAGAGTCGGTAGAATTGATATTGGTCTGAAGTTAGAAGGGTCTAATCTACTACCGGCTTTGAATAATGGAATAATTTTACTATGTTTCATCAGATCAGGAAACACGCCATCATCAACGCATTTATTAAATAAACAAGCTAGAGGTGAGGCAATTAAGTCTATTATGGATGATATGATTTTTACAGATAAGACGTCGAGATCGGCAGTATTTTTCATTTGTATTGATTTGAATGCTTTTAGGTAGTCCCAAGGATTTACATGATCGAATACGAAATTGCATGTATTACATGCAGCGGTATGTTCTTGTAGTAGCGATTCAGCGAGCGCGACTTTGCGATCTCTTCTAGACAACCGTAGGATAGATGAAACTGAGGGATTAGAACTATAATCACTACATAGTATAAAACAAAGTCGCTTTCTCTGTCCCTATATCCCTATGTATGCTTAAATCTTTAAAACTACGCAACGGATTTTGATGCGATTTTTTTAATAGATAGAGTGATTTAAGAGCAATCTATATATATAAAGAGAGAAGTCCTGCCTGACTCACTGACTCATAAACGCCCAGCCTTAGCCCTTAGACCTAGAAAGCTGTTTTTTTTACAGCTATTGTTTTTAAGACGTAAGCTAGCACTAAGAAAGGATTTTTCGAAATTCAACCCTTAAGGGGGTGAAAAAGGGGTTGAACGTTTGTATGGAAAACCTTCATTTTTGAGTGTATCAATTCAAAACTTTGTAAAAATACTCTATAAAACAAACGACAAGAAACGTATTTCTTAATTTTTAAAAAAACACCCTATAAGGGGGAGAAAGAGGGGGATGGAGTTTGTATGGAGGCGTGTTGTTTTTTACGTCTATCGACTTGAAACTTGGCACGAATACTTTTAGAAATAAATGAGTAGATACGTGTTTTTGGATTTTCTGAAAATCGACCCCTAACGGGGTGAAAGTAGGGGTTGAGTTTCTAATGTATGGAAAACCTTCATTTTTAGGTGTATCAATTCGAATCTTTCTAGAAATACTCCTCAAAACAAACAAAAAGACACCTATCTCTGGGTTTTGTAAAAAACACCCCCTAGGGGGGCGAAACAGGGGGTGGGATTTTGTATGGAGACATGTTGTTTTTGACGTCTATCCACTTGAAACTTGGCACAAATACTTTTAGAAATAAATGAGTAGATACGTGTTTTTGGATTTTCCGAAAATCGTCCCCTAACGGGGTGAAAGTAGGGGTTGAGTTTAGAATGTATGGAAAACCTTCATACTTGGGTGTATCAATTCGAATCTTTCTAGAAATACTCCTCAAAACAAACAACAAGATACGTATTTCTGGGTTTTGTAAAAAACACCCCCAACGGCGGCGAAACAGGGGGTGGAATTTTGTATGGAGATGTGTTGTTTTTGACGTGTATCGACTTGAAACTTAGAACAAATACTTTTAGAAATAAATGATGACACACGTGTTTTTTTATTTTCCGAAAATCGACCCCTAACGGCCTGAAAGTAGGGGTTGAACTAGGTATGTATCGGAAAACCCTGATTTTTGGGTGTATCAATTCGAATCTTTCTAGAAATATTCCTCAAAACAAACAACAAGACACGTATTTCTGAGTTTTGTAAAAAACACCCCCTAAGGGGGCGAAACAGGGGGTGGGATTGTGTATGGAGATGTGTTGTTTTTGACGTGTATCTACTTGAAACTTGGCACAAATACTTTTAGAAATAAATTAGTAGATATGGGATTTTCCGAAAATCGTCCCTTAACGGGGTGAAAGTAGGGGTTGAGTTTGTAATATATGGAAAACCTTCATTTTTAGGTGTATCAATTCGAAACTTTGTACAAATACTCCTCAAAACAAACCACAAGACACGTACTTCGGGAAAAACACCCCCTAAAGTCGTGAAACAGGGGGTTGGAGTTTGTATGGAGACGTGTTGTTTTTTACGCCTATCAACTTGAAACTTGGTACAAATACTTTTGAAAATAAATGAGTAGACACGTGTTTTTAGATTTTTCAAAAATCGTAGAAGGTTAAAGTTGGTATTTTTTTTTTGATATAAAAGGGGGCATACGGGCAGACGATTCACCTGATGGTAAGGGACGTCCGTCGCCCATGAACACCTGCAACTCAAGAGTCACAACTGCGTTGCCGACCTTTGAGGTGGGAGTAGGGGGAGGGGAGGAGGAGGGGGAATTGGGGCCTCCAGTTACCTCACTCATTCAACAAAACGCAATGCAATGCTTTACGCTGGTTTTCTATGAGGCCTTGGTATCACTCCGGTCGAAGCATGGCTCTCCCACGTTCATGTATGTATGGAAAACCCTAATTTTTTGGTGTATCATTTCGAAACTTTGTAAAAATACTCCTCAAAACAAATAATAAGACACGTATTTCTGGATTTTCTAAACCCCCCCCCCCCTGAGGGGGTGAAACAGGGCGTTGGAGTTTGTATGGAGACGTGTTGTTTTTTACGTCTCTTAACTTGAAACTTGGCACAAATACTTTTACAAATAAATGATGAGACACGTGTTTTTGGATTTTTCGAAAACTATTCCCTAAAGGAATTGAAGCAGGGGTTGAAGTTGGTATGAAAAAGTATGTTTTTTTTCTACTATCAACTTGAAACTTGGCACAAATACTCTTCAAAAGTCTCCATACAAAGTCCACTTCTTTTTTTGAGAATTCACTATGGGTTCCTTGAGGGAATTTGTTTGTTATAATGAGCACATGCATAGCCTTTGGTATCAAGAACTAATTTAAAAATCATAAACCAGAGAGTGTCCTAGGCTATACAATACGCAATCAGTATTATTTTTAGTATGTGTAATTTTTTTTCAGAAAAACGAATTAGCATAGAACTGAATTTAGTTAGGGCTACCTGTGGAAACCGTACTGTTATCGCTCTTTATATAAGAAACTAGCGACCCGCCCCGGCTTCGCACGGGTGCAATGCTTATAAGAATTTTATTTGCTATAAACCTCACGGAGCCCGAGACCTTACCAACGCAATGCAAAACCGTGGAAATCGGTTCGTTCGTTCTGGAGTTATAGCGTCAGGAAGGAAAACCCGACTTATTTTTAGGGTTCCGTACCTCAAAAGGAAAAAACGGAACCCTTATAGGATCACTTTGTTGTCCGTCTGTCCGTCCGTCCGTCCGTCTGTCAAGACCCTTTTTCTCAGGAACGCGTGGAGGTATGAAGCTGAAATTTATATCAATTACTCAAGTCTACTGTCCCTTGAAGCTGTGAAAAAATCAAACTTCTAAGCCAACGCAATCAAAAGATACAGCCGTTTATGCCGCAAATTTTCGACACTTGCAAGGGAATCAAAACCTACAGGGTGCTTCCCGTGAACTCAGAATCTTGAAATTTGGTACGAAGCAACGTCTTATAGCATAGATAAAGGAAAAATTACGAAAACCATAAATTTGCAAGGTTGTACGGAACCCTCGGTGCGCGAGTCCGACTCGCACTTGGCCGGTTTTTATATAGTAGAAGATTTGTTAGACAAAACTAAAGTACGAATGCATTACCATATTTTTATATTAGTATACTAATTGGGGTGTATGAGGAATTGTGCTTATTCTGGGACGCGTTGTATATAGGGTGTTTTGAATAACAAAAATATAAATAAATAGCAATGATAGCCCACTGGCTAAAGAGCCAGCCTCTCATTCGTGAGGCTCGGGTTACAATCCTGGCATGTACAGTCAAGTTTTAGTAAGGATCCCTAATTCTTTTTCGTCATAGATATAGCCTATGTTATTTAGGAATAATGTAGTATTCTAATGGTGAAAGAGTTTTTTTTAATCGGTTCAGTAGTTTTTGAGTTTATTCGTTAACATAAGTACAAAACTACAAATCTTTCCTCTTTAAAATATTAGTGTTGATAGATAGATAGTGTAGATTATCCTTCTTGATATATTTTTGAAACGCAAAGGAATAACCAATTCTACGCGGACGAAGTCGCGGGCATCAGCTAGTGTTTTAATATTAACATTGCACCCGGGCGAAGCCGGGGTGGGTCGCTAGTTAAAAATAAAGTAAAAGCCGATTGACGTCATACTGTAAGGCACGAGCTCTCCCTAATCATGTACATATACTGTCATATTCTTATTTAAAGGGTTCCCTCTCTTTTGACGAGCCTGTTGGCTCAGTTGGAAGTGAACCTGACTTCTGTGTCGGAGGTCGCGGGTGCGATTCCCGTTTGGGGCCAACATTGGTGTGAATGAACATGTCTGTTGGCTTCGTGTCTGAGTGTTTAATATTTATTTAAGTATGTCTATCAGTTATTTAGTATCCACAGTACAGGCTCTGCAAAGTTTGAGACTAAATAACCGTGTGTGAATTAAGTACCACAATTTATTTATTATTATTATTGTGTCCTTTTATTACACATTTTCATACAGCATAAGCCTGTGTATTCACAATCTACACAATACATGCATAAGCTATCATAACCAGAACTTATAACCTTGTTGTTTCACGAGGGTCCGATGAGATAAGACGTACATTTGTATTCTTGTCAGAAACATGACGTTAGATTTATAAGTTTTATTTTCGCGTTTCGCGGAGCTATGACGTAACTTTCCACTTATTGGTTGAAAACAAAGATTTACAAGCAAACTTTGACGCGATGTTTTAAAATTGCTTTGCTTCTGTTCATAAATTGTTATAGTTTGTAGTTGGCTTTAGTTTTAGTAAAAAATAATGTAGGAACCTGACACTTTCGATATGACATATCACACGTTCGGTTGACATGTTCGCTGTTTATTCAAAACTCACATACACATTTATCACAAGCTCGACGGTGAACGAAAACGTGAGGACACACAGGCCCCAGGATTGATTCTGAGGTATTTGTACTAGCACCCTGGGTCAGTGATGGGTTCATCACTTGTCACGTTGACGGGTCCAACAACTAGGCTGAAAAGTGGATATTTCCAGGAAAGGAATACTTCTACCAAACCCCGCGGTATAATGGCGTTAGCATATTTATTTTATGTTTAAAGTTATTTCTATTTACCCTGTCTTATTTTAGCGAGGATCTGTTTTTTTTTATAAGTAACAGCTATAAATAAATAAATAGCAAAATTGTAATGATCACTGGTACATATTTAAAGTATAATGAAAACACCACCAATACAGGTTATTTATAAAAATTAAGCTATTTATTGCAATAAAAAAAATACATGATAATCTACGAACATCATTCATAAGTTAATGTTGTTAAAGTCTCAAGTCGCTCTATAAGTTAATATACATGTCGATCTAAAATACTTTGGGTTAAATTTCTTTACTGATTGTCCATTATTGCATGCATGACGGGCTTGTTGGCTCAGTTGGTAGTGACCCTGCGTTCTGAGTCGGAGGTCGCGGGTTCGATCCCCGCTCGGGGCCAACATTTGTGTGCATGTTTGGAGTATTTATTTAAGTATGTTTGTTTAGTACCCATAGTACAGGCTCTGCCTAGTTTGGGACTGAATAACCGTGTGTAAAATTGTGTCCCAAAATTTATAGGTAGGTACTCAAAAAGTAACGTAAAATGTACCTATTGTGGAATAGTTTTGGCTTATGCTCAATACAAACACAAATTTACGTTGAATGTTGTCGCAGTTTCTAATAGTTCCTCTTTCTAGGAAACGAAAACTAAAAATAGCTATTTTTAACCAGGACAATAACGGCGAAATAAAACCCATTTTTCACACACTATGAAAAGCACTTGCAGCCGAAGAAAAATGGACCTCTCAGCATTAAATCAGCATGAATGTAAAAGGATTTTCTTTGCTCCGTGCCCGTATTGGCTTTTTGAAACGGTTCACTGGATTTGTTAGCGCCAGAAATTGATTGGAAATTCGTCGCGTTTCGACAAAATTACCCGCAGACACGGGCTTATGTTTTTAGCAACCCAAAACCGAATTACTGTGGAATCACATGTGAACATTCGCTGGAATTGTGGATATTTTTCTTATATGCTTTACGCCGGGACTGATATTAATTTTGAATGAGAGGGAGGCGATATTATTTTATTACTTGGGTTTTGACATCAAATTCACTTAGACCTTGATTCATTTATTAATTTCTAAGTAAACAGGTTTTGATCAGATTGAAACATCCATTGAGACTTATTGATTCGTTTATTAATTTTTGAATAAACAGGTTTTGATCAGATTGAAACATCCATTGAGATTTATAAAAAGTGATTAGGATAATCACATTAGTATAATCAGATTGAAGCAATCAAATTAGAAAACCTTGATTGAGACAATCCGATAAGTACCAATAATACAAGGCAGTTAGGGTAGAACAATCGGATTTTGCGATCAGATTAACACCCCCCAAATAGACAGTGTAAAATTTATGATTGACATTTCTCGAACGTTTATCTAAAACTGCATTATAGAATATTCTCTAGCATACTCATACTTCACTGCGAAATTTACTAAGATTGAAGACAGATATTCGCGTCTTCCTCTTTATTAGATATCAAATAAATTGCAAAAGATCTTTCTCAGTACCCAACATTTCCATTCCGAGGTGAACGATAAAGTTAGTACAATGGTTCTTTGTACCGGGGTGTAGTAAAATTGAAGAAACAGGGTTGGCAACTCGGGTCTTTCGAGGAGCGGTTTTTATTGTCTTTGTGCCTGAAGGTTTGTTTTTCAAAATAATTTTGTAGATAAATACATACATATACCCGTAATTTCAATTTTGTTATTCTTGTAGTTCTAGTCTTCACTAATAAAACGAGTTATAATTTTTTAAGCAGTAATAGACCTTTTGGAAGTGTGTCCGACTCTTATGCACATTTGCCCTTTGCACACATGCCTTGGTTATATTTCGGCTGAAGTCATGTACCCGGAAATTTAAAAAAACTTACTTAGTTTAGGTACATATTGACCACTTGAAGAAGCAAAAAAAAGTGCAGAAACGTAGGCCCACAGGTGCATCCCATTCTGGCGACGGGCTTACCGCCTGTCGCAGAGGTACACAAAATACAGTAATGAAAAGTAGGTATTCCAATAATTGAAATAACTCTACCAAGCCTATAGAACCTTTATAAACAATCTCTCATAACAAACTTACAGTATCTTACTCAATACAAACATTCCATAACGAACGAAAGCAATAAAATGAATACAACGGGTCATAGAATAAGCGCAATTCCTTCCAATTAGTATATATTATAAGAAAATAGTTTTGTCTAACCAAATTTCCTAAATAAAGAGCAATAACAGTACGGTTTCCAAAGGTTAGGCTAATTCATTTTTAGGAAAAAAATATTACATATTAAAAATAGCTGAAATTACGATTAAGTAGCCGATACTGAACAAACTAATTTCAGGAATTGCGCTTATTCTGTTACTTATTGTATAAGTATAACCATAGCGCACAAAGTTGTTTGTGCTGAATATAAAATAAAAACTTCACAGAGCTTATTTTTAATATCAAAACCAATATGAAAATGCAGCCTGGCCAATTATATTCTGAAGAAGAAATATTTTGCAATTTCCAGACATGTTAATGGCAGGGAGGCGGAAAATGATACCACCGAGGCTGATGACATGTGGGTGGATTGAAAAGGAAATTTATATTAAAGAAAAGTTATTTTCTCTATCTACTTGCTTGATAGAAGGAAAACATTGCTTCATTCGTAAAATGATATTAAAGATTCATGTTGAAAATTGTTTTCAATGATATCGTTAGACAATATTTTACTTTTATTTCCTGTATAGAGTCTACGCCGTATGTTTGTCGGTCTGTCCTATCCAATAGTAACATAACACAAGCGACTAAATTGGTGATATTAAAGTTAAGTTAGCACTTACTAAAACAACAAGTATGTAATACAATATTGAATTAATGAATTTGTATTACTAATGTTAGTATTTCTATATGTCAGTTATTATTTGTCATTAAGAAAATTTATTTCACATTAAGTTATGTAAGTATTCATTCATTTACTTACACATAGTATCGGGACTCTGTATGTATATTTCAACCATATTTCAACTATTAGTCTGTTTAGTATATGTTTTAAATACTTTAAGATATATTGTTGGTTTGCATTTCGAGTTTATTTATAGTCGATAATAAATGAATAAATTGTGTTCCTAAATTTTATTGTAATCTAAGAACTCTGTGATTTGCCCGACGACTACTTTTTCAACAATAATATTGCTACTGCCCTATAATTACCTAGCATTGTCTGAGATATCTAATTAGGTACGGGAAATTCTAAAGTAGGTACCTATTATTTCCAATTGTTTCTTTCCAGTTATTAATCTGTTCAAACTTCGTATCTACATACGCAAAGATTCTCAACATGAACTCTAATTGTCCTCTTATATTTGAGCGATTACAACAGACACTTTCATAAACGTTTTTCTTAAACCAAGGCTAATGAGAAAATCCTGAAAAATGCGGGTTACACCAAACATTCCCATTTAACTAAAGTAAATAAAACTCAATGTGTGTAAGCGCGAGACCCATCGCGTAGGGGTGTGACAAACATTTTCTATTTAAAATAATGAGCCAACCGCAAAGCTTTTCGTGAGAGCCATGACGCAGGGGCGCCACAAACATTTGCCTTTGAAATAAGCAAGGTTAACTACACAGTAAAAAAGCCCTATGAATTATTTTTAGATCACACATTGTTAGGAGTATATGGGGCGCACCCACGTTGCAGCCACTGCAGGATTACGTCACAGCTATTCATACACCTACACTTCACGTTTTTGAATGGAAGCTTACCGTAGACATGATAACTAATAGATATGCTAAAAAGAGAATAGGTTATTTGATTGCCTTGTCAAATGGGTTACTTTTTATAAGCTATCAAAACGAAAATTTATTCTGGAAAATGTACTGAGTACTGAAGTTCATCATGCATTTTATGTGTTTCGGGATAAGGTTTTTTATGAATGACTAGCAGCGCCCCGCAGTTCCCGTTCTCGTGAGAATACGGGCATAAAATATGGCCTGTGTGTTATTCTGATGTATAAGCTATATAACTGTAAAGTTTCATCAAAATCCGTTCAGTAGTTTTTGCTTGAAAAAGGAACAAACATCCATACATCCATCCATACAAACTTTCGCGTTTATAATATTAGTAGGATTACTCGTTATTAATTTTGATACAACTGCTGAACTAATTTTATTCGGGTAAAAATAGGTATGTAAGTCTATTCCTTTCGCATAGTAACTAGCCTAAACGGTTTGACGGATTTTAAAGTGTGATTTCCTGTTTAACACGGGGCTTCATCTCCTAAAGTGTTCCGTTTTTTACACCATATATGTATATATGTTTTTATAAAGATAGAATTTTTAAATCCTTTTAATGTTCATTAAAGATTTTTTTGTATTCTAATTTTGCGTCAAAATTCTGTTGGCGTTGGTACCTCAAAACAACTAGGGTTTCAGAAAACAGAAAAATAAATATATTTTTTCAGAAATTAGAGTAACGATATTACTAAAGTGTAAGAACAGACATTAGATCACGATAATGGCTCTCGTTCCCTCAGATTAAGCGTTGTGATTGCTACGCGATTGTCTTATAGATAAGATGCCATAGTGAATATTGGTTTTGTTACTGAAGTTGCAATACGGAGTTTAAAGGTTAGAATGATACTATGCGAAACTTATGAGGGCCAAATTCGGTGAGATTACACCTAAATCCTATATTATGTACTTACTTAAAATGAGCAATTCTTGTATTTTTGTATATTTCGGGTGTCTCGGAAACGACTAACGATTTTGATGAAATTTTGTATACCTACAGAGAAAGTTTTGCATTTTAGGTTCAATTGCATAGTTGTATCTATATATATATAAAATAGCGACCCGCCCCGACTTCGCACGGGTACAATGCTTATACTAAAACCTTCCTCTTGAATCACTCTATCTATTTAAAAAAAACAATCAAAATCCGTTGCGTAGTTTTAAAGATTTAAGCATACATAGGGACATAGGGATATAGGGACATAATATAGGGATATAGGGACAGAGAAGGCGACTTTGTTTTATACTATGTAGTGATAGTGATGATAAACTGACTGACTGATTGGTGATGTATCAACGCACTGCCTAAACCGCTGGGTCTAGAGACTTGAAATTTTGCGTCAGTGTAGGCATCCACTAAGAAACGATTTTGCAAAATTCAACCCCTAAGGGGGTGAAGTAAAGGTGCGCGAGCGAAGCCGCGGGTAAAAGCTAGTTTCCTGTAAAAATGCAATTTTACATAAAATATACCGGTAAAAATTGTTTTATATCCAGGAATGAGCTACCGCTGCCTACCTCCTGGGAGATAAAGGCTTCAGTATAGTTTTATTCTCAAAAATATAATGCGTAAAAATTAATCTCTTGCATTAATTACGTAGAATGACAAATAATCAACGAGTAAAATCAGTGTCTCATTTACATTTAAATACAAAATGAACGATGCTAAAGTTGTAGGAAAATTAAATTGTGAATTGCCGCTTGTTCCATTGTCTGTTTATCACCTCACAGTGCATTTCGTTTTGTCGTTGGAACAAACTAATTGCCTCCATAGAAACTTTTGCAACGAGAACGTACCGGGAACGAAAACCATTTGAAATTCAAATTTACAGCATTTATTTCAGACAGAATCCATTTTTGCAAGTAGAACTTATATTTTCAATAGTTTTTTAGATGATAAAGGCATCTACTAAACTAATTTACTTTACCGCCAGGTGGCTCTAGCTAGATAAAAGGGAGGTGAAAATAAGGTAATTATACAAAATAAAACCGGTCAAGTGCGCGTCGGACTCGCGCACGAAGGGTTCCGTAGCACTATCTATAAAAACGCCAAAAAAATCACGTTTGTTGTATGGGAGCCCCCATATTTATTTATTTTTAGTATTTGTTGTTATAGGGCAACAGAAATACATAATTTGTGAAAATTTCAACTGTCTAGATATTGCGGTGAGATACAAGCCTGGTGACAGACAGACGGACAGACAGTGAAGTCTTAGTAATAGGGTCCCGTTATTACACTTTGGGTACGGAACCCTAAAAACTGGCTCTGTTTATTCAATCGCAAAAGGAATCTTACCATCACCGTTATATAATCAAAAATACATTATTACTTCCGTTCGATTCAGATCGAGTGAAAAATTTTCCGAAGTCGAATCTATCGACTTTGGAAACTTTTTTCTAGGCGTTTCTGACAGCCACGAAAAATTTTCCGAATAAGGCACATATGACATTAGTTTTCGATACCAACATCAGCCCATCTCGAAAGTGTTCGACAGATTTTCCGATATCGAATATCGAAGCTCCCTGAATACGCCTACTGATCTAATTCATATGTACTCCGGTAATCCACCACCAACAAAATAATAAGAAAGACGGTCAAAGATATTATATATAGAAAGACGTAGATATGTTACTAGAGCACGGAAAATGAGGCCGACAAATGTAGTTAATTAACCACATTTTATTTAGTCGCATGGTATTTCAAGTCGTATTTTGAGCGCAACTCTTAACAGATAGCTCTCTTTTTCTTTATTATTCGATCCGTATCATCTTTCCCCGCCATTGTTGTATCCTATAAATAGGCTAAGAAGTAAGTATGTACATGTTGTAGCACACTCGTAGGGGATCAATTTTCAAACGCAAGCAGTATGAATATAACTCATCCTTACTTTAATATCTTTGAAAGACGGTACTAATAAAATCTCTTTGTCATCAGTTCAACCTAGCGCCATCTAGCAGTGAAACACATATTGAGGATAAAAAAACCTGCGATAATTAAAGGATTGGGGAAGGTAGGGCATAACGGGCCCCTTAAGGTTGATCAATTAAAATACATATAAAGCTTAATAAATTTAATAATCACAGTAAACGTAACTCAACATACCTCTTTTGTGATAGTTATTTTAATATAAAAAAAGTAACAATCATTTAACATTTCTCAGAAAAAAATGTTTTTCTAAAATATGGGAAAAAACCGTTTTGCCCTTAGGGGGTGGGTAAAGAGGGTACCCTAGGCGGGTATTACAATAATCACAGAAATAGGATCAGTACGTCCATTGCAACTTGGATGTAGCTTGATGTCTAAAAGAAAGAATAGGGGTTTGTCTGCTTCTGAAAGAATAGGGGTTTTCTTCTACCTTCTAGCTACCGCTATAGTTAAATGTTTTGCCTCTTTCTTGCGGTAACAGTAAGATCGGGGCAGTACCCGTTTTACCTACCATGTTCTTCTTGCCCGACCTTCCCCTAGAGTTTGAATTCACAAAAGAGTCTTTAATCTTTATAAACCAGTAGGACTTATTGAACCGTAGCTTTTTACTGGAGGAAGACTTAGAAGAATAATGAAATCGGCTTATTCCTATTTCCTGTTATCCTCTCTGGAATACTTTGGAATTCACGTTATGAATGTCAAATAATTCGTTTCGGTATGAAAATGCGCGCAAAAGTATCTGTAGCTTTTGTGTCAAAGGACCACAATTCTCAAAGGAAATTCCGTTCAACGCGTGTGTACCATAACATGACATTTATATTAAATTTTGAATTAAATCAACGTTTAGCAAAACTAAGTACCTATTACCTACGTATACTATAATAATCTAGTCTGAAGTAGAGGTTCGAAGAATAAACACTTATATTACATGTCAATGCGAAAGTAACTCTGACTTTCTGTCACCTTTAAAAAAACTGGGCTCACCACCTATCACATTTATTGGTCCAAATAAAATACGGGTGAAACATGGGTATTTCCAGAAATGGAATACCTCTGCCTACCCCCTCGGGATGAGAGATTAAGATTATTTATTTTATTAATTGCCAATCGCCTTACCGGGGTGTTGTTACACATGCCTCAGAACCATACATACATACATACATATGCTCACGCCTTTTTCCCGAAGGGGTAGGCAGAGACTACAGCCCGCCACCTGCTACGATCCTGGCACACCCCAGGCGCCTCATCCACATCCATCAATCGGTTCATACAAGCTCGTCGTCAGAACCAAAGAGATTAAAATATAATAAGGCATAGAAGGAGGATTGGGAATATTTTCATACAAAACTTTGGAGCTCAAGCGTCATAAAGTGTTCTGTGGTCATGTCAGTTAGTATGAACGCGAGCTGCCATACGGTCGAAATCGTACTAGATTTATCCCACTTGTAATAACTTTTGGGCATCAAATTTTCCTCGTTTTGTCCCCCTCTAGGCTTTATTATATTTTAATCTCTTTGCTCAGAACCAATTCTAGGGCTGGTATGTTTTCTCAGGGTGTTTTCCTTCACCGAGCTAGTGATAAATATGAACCTACGTAGGTTTTTGAAAAACTAATTGGTACTTCTACCAAATACTAGGTATTTACATAATTGATACCAGGATTTCAAACCCAAGCCTCACGTGTCTCAGTACCAACAGGACAATATTACTATAATAAATTGTTTTCTTTTGGGCTGATTGTTCAATAGTCGGTTAAAAGTTATCTGCAGAATAAACATCACCTGTCACTTTTCCTGTCTATTGTGTCAGACAGTGACAGCATTACTATATTCTCCAGAAAAGGTTTATCTGACGATTGAACAATCCGCCCTTAATCTAAAGAGATTTAAACATTTGTCTCAAGTGTCAGTTCATATTGTACAAACACGAGCTGTCGTTTGGACGTATCACTCTAGACTTAACTAAAGATAAAATAATTGGACTTACCTATCAAGCAGCAGCCCACTGCGGGCGATCTGTTACATACAATACTCCTCGACATGTCGACGCCCCGTCCGGGCCAGCGCTTCATACCAAAAGTATACTATAGATGTTGACCGTGCCCCGGACCCAGCTCGGTGTAACATGCATCAGCCTTAATCCTATTGTTTTCCGATTACGCGGCTTGACCGGCGGCCGGCGGGTAAAAAGATTTAGATTAAGATTTTGTTAGCTTTAGCTGCTTTGTGCCCAGATTTTTATTCAAAAAGCTTTATATACTAGCTGTGCCTAGCATAACAACGAAAAACAAGTGACAGTTTATTTCCACACATTCAACAGCTATTGCACATGTGTCGAGTTTCAAAGTTTAACTGGTATACTAGTCCCGGCGGATGTGTCAAAAATTCCAAGCGCTACGTTATGTCGCTATGGGGTAAACTTTGGTGATGCAAATTGTTGGAGCGACATTCTAGACATAGTGTTGCCAAGGTATAAGCTGCTTGCTCCAGATTTAACATTTTAGTATTAAGTAAGAATTGATCAAAATAATACTGTGTTGAGGAGTTTCTTGCCCCGCTTCTTCTCCTAAACCATGCATGCTGAAGCTGTGGAGCTGAAATGACGTTCAACAATTGGACTTGTAAATCCCTACTTTGACTCTGTCGAGAAGCAACGCTCTTTGCAAGGTAGCTGGATTGAGCTGAATGAGACTTGCCGAGGATCGTACTCACTCAGTACCCTGAATATAGCGTGCTTGTATATTTGTCATAACATTATCTATAAAAAACCCAAAAAAAACACGTTTTTTGTATGGGAGCCCCTTCAACAAATCAACAACCTTTTCATCCAAATGGCAATTACTGAACCAAAATTTTTGTAAGCACAGACCAGTTATTTAAACCGGTCTGTGGTAAGGAAAGTAAACGTGCCTCGTCAATAATAATAATTGTCACAAGACACACACGGTTATTTAGTCCCAAACTAGGCATTTCCTGTACTATGCATACTAAACAACTGATGAACATACTTAAATAAATATTAAACGACCAGACTCAAAGCCAACAAACATGTTCATGTACACAAATGTCGGCCCCGAGCGTTGGCCAATTAATTGCTACAGTAAAGTTTGCGCCTTATATCTTTTTATATCTTACTGTTCGGGATTTTTATACTTTTTGTGCAAAAGTATTTGTTTCGATCAAATTGCTTAGCAATTCAGGTGGGAGTCGCCGGAGATTGTTTTGTGTTTTACGATATTATTTTCTGATTAAATTTCATCCGCTGGAAGTGATTGCTTTATTTCACAACTTTGCGTCTATTTGGTAGACTTCACTAAGTTATTTAATGTCGTTAGCGTCCCTTCGATGCAATTTTCATTTAAATGAACGACTAAAAGCTTCTGATGTCTTTTGCGTTTATTCATAATGGGATTTTAACCCGTTTTTACTCGTACACTCGCCTTTTGTTACCGAAAGTATAAAGTTACAATGTACCTACTTAGCATTAGCATTCTTGCGCTGAAACTATGTTAGTTTCATAACCAGCTAAAAAAATTGTGTAGAAACTTTTTAATTTTGAACCAGAAACAAGTACCTACACATTTTTAGTACTCTCTGTCTGCGTATTTTTCCTTGTACTGGTGCTATTCGTAATTTATTTATCATTAAACTAGTGGCTAACTTATGGAATCATCAATCATTTTTATTGTACATTGTATAATAAAATCAAGGTCAGTTTACAGATTTGACAATTGGATGCGCACATATTACGTCAATATTACATAATATTAAACAAAAAAAAAACCTACTTCAAACAGGAAACTAAAAACAGTAAAAAGCATTAGTCACCACTACGATTTTCAAAGGTTCCCCTTGATTTCTTTGGGATGCCATCATCAGATCCTGGTTTCCTTACCATGGTACCACCGTAGGGATATCACCTTTTCAAAAAAAAAATTGATCGGTTCTTTAACGACGAAGTTATCCGCGAACACACATAAAAAAAAGAAAAAAAACATTATACGGTCGAATTGAGATACCTCTTCCTTTTTGAAGTAGGTTTAAAAAAATCCACTCGCTGGCAAATATACTAGACTAGACTAGAGTTATAATCACTACATTCTTTCATTCCTAAGTTATTATTTATTTGACTTCCTTTCTTATCAATTATTAATCTATTTCAGTATGCAGGACAACCAATCGAAAAATGTCTGCATGCGCTGCTGTTTGTATGTAGTATAAATCTTTACGAGCGTAGGACTAACTCTTCTAAAATTTACTGCCTATAAAATGTCCTGACTCACGGTACTAAATTCTGCCTTCATTTTACACAGCGAATTGGGTACTTCGGTCACGTAGATAGGGATCAACTGTGAAAGGAACCTCTTTTTGAAAGAGGATTTAACTTTTTAAGTGACCATGGACTATAAGAAAAGGAACAGGGTATAGCTACAACACCGCAGCGATATCAATAAATTGGACGTAAAAGCATACAGACACATTATACTCGTAGTAGGTAAGTCTATCGACAACTCAGTCAGCCACAGTCATCGACAGTGCATCGTAGCCCCCAAATCGAATAGAAGAAAACTCTGTCCGTATAATCAGCAGCAGGTATCTAATAAGAGTTGTTGTGCACTGCACATACTCGTATTTGTTTATAATTAATACGGTTGTGTTTGGATATATCTTTGTCTACATGTACTTACACTAATACTCAAACTGTTACTATTGAATATATTTAAAAAGAGATTGCGAATCTGGGGCGAACCCTAGCTACATCATTTCATTCGAATTATTAAAAAAATATAGTTTCGTTCTGCCAGACCAGCATTTTTCGGATTCACCCTGTGCCGCCGCTATCTTACTAACCGTCATTTGTTTCTTGCTCGCCTTGTAAGTCCATGGTTGTGATGCTCAAGATAATACAGACTTCTATTTTCGTATTACACTTTTGTAAATGGATTTACCTTGTGAATACATTAATACATAAACGCTTGGATGTACATGTTGTTAAGTCAAAATATGGTTATTTTTACGTTATTCGGAAAGAAATGTCTGTATTCTCACGGCCAATCAATATGTCCTAGGACATTAAGGACATTGTTAGTTAAGCCATGATACACAGGATGTTAAGAAAACTCCTTCTAAAAAGGGAAACAGGTGCTATTCTGGTAATTTTTGACATCGTTCAATTAAAACCTACCTTTTTTTTTTTTTTTTTATTTACCTCTGCCTACCTCCTCGGTAAAATATACTAAAAGCGTGATAATATTTTATCCTAATGAAATAGTACTTCAATGTATCTCTTAAATATTCCTAGTAAACCTATTGCATTAGGTACCTACTTAGAAACTGATAATAAGTAGGTAATATCGGAAATCTATTAGCAACAGACAGGGCGTGGGCGTGGAGTTTAAATTAATATTTAACTTTACAGACAATTTTCTAGAAATATTAGCAAATACCGCAGTTTCAATAACGACAAAGAATTTCCCAATCAATTTGATGTTGAACAAAATTAGAAGCTACGAAATATCGAATCATTCAAATGAAACCAATCCGTTTACGTCAATGGAAAAGTCATGGTTTTTTTTAAAAACGACTGCGTCTTCGTAATAGTAAGTAAAAAGAAATACGAGTATTGCGGCAACGTTTGGATTGCAACCATCTATTTGGAATTTAGTGCAATTTACAAGATTAAAACGCGAAACCTTTTCATACCATAACCTTAACAGCCAATTACTGAGCTATGGGTCTTTCCTCATATATATAACAGTAGAATGGTCTCCCGCGGGACCTAATTACGGATTGGAAAATGGTGTTACTTTTGCGTAGCATATAATATCTTCTCTTAATATTCTCTTAATCTCTACGATTTAATTCCCAATATTTGGATATTGGGAATTAAAATGTAGAGATTATAAGTAGAAACATTGATAGCCGTGGTATCGAAAACGTTACATCGATTTTATTGAAATTTTGTCGAAGTTACAGGCCTGTTGACTTGTTGACCACTCGGGCCCTACATTTGTGTGCATGAACATGTGTTTTCGTCTCTGGTGTCTGGGTGTTAAATATTTATTTATGTATGTTTATTATTTGTGTAGTACCCGTACAGTCTGACTAGTTTGGGACTAAATAACCGTGTGCGAAATGTGTCCAAAAAAAAGTCCAATTTAATTCCCAATATCCAAATATTGGGAATTAAATTGTTTAAGCTGATCGATCATAGTTTAACGAGTTCCACTGTGAGGATACAATAATCACACATAACCTAACACGTAAGCAAAATACACAAAATGTATGTCAGGAATTTAAAAGTGAACTTATGTGTAGAAAAGAGTCTTAAGATAGATACGTTTATTTTTATTAAATAATATAACACCTTTTGTAAATCAACCTACATTGACAAATAAAATCATTTGTATTTGAGTGACAAACAACAAAGTGTTGAAGCCAAAAAAATTAAGGTCCTCATTTTTGTCGTAGGTACATTTAACTTATTGGAGTAACAAATAAGTATATGTACATTTATTGTGTCGAAATTATCCGTTTGGCTGTAACTTAAATCCCTCCTACCTAATATAATAAAAAGTAGCAAAGAATATTTCCACAAAAATTTGTTCTATATTTTTTGTGGGTAGTTGTACACACAAAAAAGCTGTAGAGAGGAAATCCGCCAATTTTAGAATAATTGTTAGTCTGTTTGTGTGAGTATTGACAGAAATACCGTTAAACTAGTTGTTGTTTTACAACTTCAACTTTGATTCTATTACCACGATTCATCCCATTCAATTGACCCGTAACAACCCACTGATGGTCCCATAAAATTATAGTGTTGACTAGCGGATGCCCAGCGGCGTTGCCCGCGCGGATTCCGTTTATTTCCGTTCCCGTGGGAATTTCCGAAAATCCCTTCATAGTGGTTGCCTACGACATATTTAAGACACCTACATACCATTTTTTTTTAATTTGTTATTCCTTTTACAAATAATAATACAATTTTAAATTACACTCGCCAAACTACAATGCAGTTTGTCGGCGAGAATAACGCTCTTTTCTAATATTTATAATTTGCCATATAACCCTACACCTATCTATTTACTTATTTATAACAATATGTACCTTGTTTACTAAAAAAAAAAAACTCTCACAAGGAAAGAATGTGTCAATTGTCCGTCTGTCTGTCAGAGCATATATATTTGAGGAAAACTTTCTTCAAATTATGTTTTAGCGTTTGTTTACAGCTAATGTGAATGAATTTCAAATAGCGGGTGCCCAGCGGCGTTTTCCCGCTTGGATTTAGTTTATTCCCGTTCCCGTGGGAATTTCCAAAAATCCCTTCATACCAATTTCCTATGACATATCAGACACCTTCATACCATTTTTCAAGTTTCTAGGTGTTATCGTTTCGGGGTAGTACAGTCAACAAAGTTGTTAGTGTTACATGACCAGAAACTATGATTCAGTTTTCTCTTAAAGCCTTAAATGTATTTATAGTTTTTTTTTTGTAAATTATAGGGATCAAAGATACCTTTTGAAATAAACAATAATGAATAAGATGTGGTTATGACTACCCCAGAAAAATGAGTTCTTAGTTACTGGCCATGTAACCCTAACAACTTTGTTGACTGTACGTATTTCTCTTTTTAAATAGTTTTTTATGTTCCCGTGGGAATGAGATATTTTCCTGGAGTAAAAAGTACCCTAGATGTTGACCCGGGTACTCAGTTATCTCCATACCAAATTTCATCAAAATCCGTCCAGTAGTTTTTGAGTGATGCGTGCACAACCAGACAGACAGATAGACAAAAATTCCAAAAATTGGTGTTTTGGTATCTATATCGATAACTATATACACTACCATTAAAATTTTCAAAAAATATTTAATGTTCAGACACGGCCCCGTTAGAGTTTTATTTTAAGTTATATGTATAGATAATTTAACTAGGGAAATTACAATCTCACTGAATTTACATAGTGAAATTGAAATGTAACTAATATTGTACCGTGATATTGTATGAAATTGAGACGATTGACGTGCAATTACAAATACTGCTAGTGAAATTACAATATCACGGCTTCTACAATAACACTGCGACATACTCGTATTTCCAGCTGAAACCGACTAAAACCGGGAGCAGTGGCTTAGTGTTACAGCGTAATGGCCTGATTGGCTCCACGCCAGTTTAGTTAGTTTACGGGGCGGTACAAACCTTCCTGGCTCCTTGCCATTTGGCGTGATGATACTTAATTTAATTACCTGAAGTATGCCTGAAGTTCAATGGAAAATTTTCAATTGCGGTTTCTGTCTATTAAAATATTACTAGCAGTTTAAGCGTTATGCAACCTCTAAAAATATATTTCGATATTCATTTTGAAATAGGTAAGCAGTTAATATCCACTCAAAATTATGACATCCCAGTTTTTAATATAATTAAGGCAAAGAAAACATACAATACAAAAAGACTTGCTTACTGAGGTACCAAAAGAAACGGGTCCCATTAGCACTCTTTGGGTACGGAACCCTAAAAAGTGACTGATTGACTAGGCAGTCAATAATCTAATTTTGTATGTGATTTTATTGCAAAACTATCACTAGCTTTATGTCAAAAATGAGAAAATGCATATGAGTTGTTCACGTTTTTATCAAAATATGAAATTTTAAAGGAAATGGCAAACCGAACAATTATTTCATAAAATTATTAATGGTTATAAATAATTATTTATTCCATAAACATGTTTATAACACATTTGCTCGTAAAAGGTGTCTTATTTCACCAATTTCAATATCGTATTGTATCTCATTACGCCCAAGTGCGGTAAGTGTAAAGTAAAACGCACGGTTTATCAAGATGCTCCGTCTTAAAACGAACGGTACTTTTAAAAATCTCAGCAAAGAGTTTTTATGTCACAAAAGTTGTCAACTTTTTATGATTAAAATTAACTTTGGGAGATAAAATATAATAAAGAAATATTTATGTACATAATTATTTAATTTAATTAATTTTGACATTAAATTACAACAACATTAACATACAAAAATATTAATTTTACTTTATTAGTAATACTGACTGTTTTTTGTGCCTTTGCTTAAAAAAAATGCTGATGCGCGCCGCACGCTTTTTTTTAACGCTGTATTGTTTTTATTCGTTTAGCAAAGTCGGAGTTTTATTTTATTTCCTTGCAAATGTGTTATAAAACGTCGTATGACATACGTGCGCTTTGATAATTACAGCCTCTGCTTACTTGTAGCAATATCGCCTCGGCTGTAATTTTCAACCTACCGCACTTATATCATAATGTACTATTATGATCGTCAGTAACTAAAGAGGGATAACGACTCATAATAAAACTCGTATAATTTTATGAGAAGGGTTCCGGCTAAATATAATGTGGCATTTAATTTATTAACACAGCCCGTATTACAAACCGATCCTCAAATATAAAAATCAACTACTCAAAATAAACTATCATATAAAGCTACGCCTGTGTAAGTAAATCATTATGTATTAGCACCCCTCCGCTTGTGACAGTACCGAATAAGGCTGTGTTTATTTGCTTTATCCCGTGTTTGTAAACTCTCCAGCTCCAATCGACTTTCATCTGCCACTTTATTTATGGTTCAATGAACATTATTTATTTACGAGCCATTTCCAGGAAAGGTAGAAACTTTCATTAGTTCCAATTTATTTTTCTGAAAAGCGCTTTGAGTTTCTAGAATAGGTACCGTGTAGGATGATTGTTTACGTAATATGTTGTTATTATGTTTGAGCTCTTACGCTGAGACAAGTTATTTTATTATATAACTAGCGGATGCCCAGCGGCGTTGCCCGCGCGGATTTCGTTTATTCCCGTTCAAGTCGGAATTTTCGAAAATCCCTTCATAGTGGTTGCCTACGACATATTTAAGACACCTACATACCATATTTCAAATAGCGGGTGCCCAGCGGCGTTTTCCCGCTTGGGTTTAGTTTATTCCCGTTCCCGTGGGAATTTCCAAAAATCCCTTCATACCAATTTCCTATGACATATCAGACACCTTCATACCATTTTTCAAGTTTCTAGGTGTTATCGTTTCGGAGTAGTACGTATTTCTCTTTTTAACCAGTTTTTTTTATTTTCCCGTGGGAATGAGATATTTTCCTGGAGTAAAAAGTACCCTAGATGTTGACCCGGGTACTCAGTTATCTCCATACCAAATTTCATCAAAATCCGTCCAGTAGTTTTTGAGTGATGCGTGCACAACCAGACAGACAGACAGACAAAAATTCCAAAAATTGGTGTTTCGGTATCTATATCGATAACTTTATACACTACCGTTAAAATTTTCAAAAAATATTTAATGTACAGACACGGCCCCGTTAGAGTTTTATTATATGTATAGAAGTGATCAAAATGATTTCGTTACATTATGTATGACGCACGTTATTTAGTCCGAAACTAGGTAGAGCCTGTGCTATGAGTACCTACTAAATTACTGAATATAATAAACACCCAGACAGGAAGCCAATATTTTAAAATCTGGTTGAATTGGTAATTATCCTTATTACGTTTGATGTGCGACAATCACATATGTAATAGTAAATTATGATATAAGTGCGGTATGTTGAAAATTACAGCCGAGGCGATATTGCTAGCCCGAGCCGTAGGCGAGGGTTACAAGTAAGCAGAGGCTGTAATTATCAAAGCACACGTATGTCATACGACGTTTTATAACACATTTGCGAGGAAATAAAATAAAACTCGGACTATGGTAAACGAATAAAAACAATACAGCGTTAAGAAAACGCGCGCGGAATAATTTTTACTTGGTCACAAATTAAAAGGCAAAGGCACAAAAAACAGCCAGTATTACTAATAAAGTAAATTAATATTTTGTGTTTTTGTTACAGATTAATTGGTTGTAATTTACTGTCAAATTTATTAAATTAAATAATTATGTACTTAAATATTTCTTTATTATATTTTATAACACATTTGCTCGTAAAAGGTGTCTTATTTCACCAATTTCAATATCGTATTGTATCTCATTACGCCCAAGTGCGGTAAGTGTAATGTAAAACGCACGGTTTATCAAGATGCTCCGTCTTAAAACGAACGGTACTTTTTAAAATATCAGCAAAGAGTTTTTATGTCAAAAAAGTTGTCAACATTTTATGATTAAAATTAACTTTGGGAGATAAAATATAATAAGGAAATATTTATGTACACTGTCCCACATGGTTCCTCTTTGGAGGACATTTTTTATCTGTAATTATTGTAAATGAATGTATATTTTCTTTATGTACATTATTTAATTTAATTAATTTTGACAGTAAATTACAACCAATTAATCTGTAACAAAAACACAAGAATATTAATTTACTTTATTAGTAATACTGGCTGTTTTTTGTGCCTTTGCCTAAAAAGGAATGCTAATGCGCGCCGCAAGCTTTTTCTTAACGCTGTATTGTTTTTATTCGTTTACCAAACGTTTTCATTTTAATCATAAAATATTGACAACTTTTTTGACATAAAAACTCTTTGCTGAGATTTTAAAAAGTACCGTTCGTTTTAAGACGGAGCATCTTGATAAACCGTGCGTTTTACATTACACTTACGATACGATACGATATTGAAATTGGTGAAATAAGACACCTTTTACGAGTAAATGTGTTATAAAATCCATTGCGGTAATTATTCCATCAAATCAAAATGTAAAAATTCAAAAATTGTATTGGAATTCACAAACGGAAAACAAGAGAAGGAACTTCACAAATACATCTCTTCCGCGTGTCTTGTTTTCTGTCGCTCTTTCTTATGCACGAGATAATCGTCATTTTGTCATGAACCTCATGTTGGCTCTACACCTGGAGCCTCGACGAAACGACAGTTTAAATGCATCTAATATTAATAATTACATCGTAATTATTATAACCGATAATTTGCTATCCAACTACGAGTATCACTGACAACACCAACAAAACTTTTAAAATGTGTTATTTAAATAAATTGGTGTACCTAAATTTTCTCCAGCTCAGCAAAGCACTAAAACCATGTAACTTGTATTTTTTATTGTATTGATTGTTTAAAAGAATAATGTGTTGAGGAGTTTCTTGCTCCGCTTCTTCTCCCCAACTATACATACCGAAGCGGTGGAGTCGCAATTACTTTCATTCAATAAGAGGACTTATAAGCCCCTACATTGAATAAAAAATTTTGACTTTGACTTTGAAATCTTCTCTATTTTTATTTGAGTCTCAAAGCATTTTGCTGATTTTTTACATTTTCTTTATCCTAAATCTCGTTAATGCAGTCGCCGTAATGTTTGAAAACTCAAAACACAAGTTAGACGGTTGGAATTCATCTTGAAGAAGAAAGTTATCCGCTCCGATTATCGTAGCGACAGTTACTTGCCAAAGTATTGCTGAGTTTGAAAACAACTATACTAATTGAGTTTCCTAAAGATGACACCTAGCCAGCCATCCATTTGTCATCTCATAATAATATATGAAAATATGCGCCCTATTCCCAACATTAGAATATAAATCAAGCATCTTACCCTCTTTCGTCATTCACTAAGTACTTTACTATGTCTGACTGATAAATAATAATAATATAATCTCACGCCTTTATTTATGTATTTTTTTTATTTACCCCTTTTGCATGCGGTGTTCACCTGTAATAAGCTGTGCACTTAGCTATAATGTTAATTAATGTTAGATACTGAAAATGTTGGTGTAACAGTTGTTGGTGAACCAAATAAATAAATAAATTAATCTCTGACAACTTCTCTAGGTACTTCATCAATTGCTGCAAATTAGTATCATGGACTATTTGATTACACTACAACAAATAATAAAAATGAAATAAGGCATTGTATTTTATTAGTACCGAATCCAAATAAATTAAATTTTCGGGCTTGTAAACAAGCTACTTTTTTGTATCACTATGTCACTTGTTGCATATTTTTTTTATTGGTGTACAATAAAGAGTTGTTACTTACTTACTTACTACTTCATATAGACTAATATTTGTTTAGAATACTATGAATAGGCTTACCCATGTACTTCAGAAGTTTATCTGACCCAAATGCCATATTATTTTAGAGCCGCGAGCCGAAACGTAAAGGTCACCCGTCTGGTTCGACAAAGATGGAAAGTTTTGTGATATAACAGATGTCTAGACTATTGGCGTAACAATAGACACAAAATTTTCACAAGAGTATTCCGTCGCAAAAAAATAATCTTCACTTTACGTCACCGGGTATTAATGAAGAGGCGACTTGATATACTTACCTCAGGGTTTCTCAAAATTATAGCTCCACGTACCTCGTTAAAGTTCCTAACCCAAAAAAAATGCTGTAGAATAAAATTACCCACTTCCCATTCGTGAGGCTCGGGTTCAATTCTTATACCAATGAGTTTTTGAAAAGTTTAAGTACTTATTTATCTCTAGCTCGAGGAAAACATCTCGTCATCTCTCGAAAACGTCTCGAAGCAAGTGTAACAGAGCAGTGATAGTTCAGTGGTGATCAGTGTGGCTCGGGTTCGAATAGCCTACCACTGCCTACCCCCTCGGGGATAAAAGTTGTGAGATTATTTATTTTCTTTATCCACGTGCCGTCTAACAAACCCAGTCCGGTGATGGGCTCGCCGCCTATGACGTTTGGGGGTCCATAGAGTATCCTGTTAAAACGTCGGTAATAGAAATAGGGAAAGGCGTGAGATTACTTATTACTAACAGCGCCCCGCGGTTTCACCTGCGTAGTTCCCGTAACCGTGGGAATACGGAGATAAAATATTTTTATTTTAAGATGTATAAGCTATATAACTGTAAAGTTTCATCAAAATCCGTTCAGTGGTTTTTGCGTGAAAGAGGAACAAACCTCCATACATCTATACATCCATACATACAATCTTTCGCGTTTATAATATTAGTAGGATTTGTTTTATAGGAAAAAAACATTGAAACGGAACAATAAACAAAAGCTAACAGTTCGCAGCCTTGGCAACAATTGCCGTCAGATTCAGTGCGGCGACAAGTATGACAAATGTTGCAAACCCATTCCACACAGAGCCAGTAGCACCGCCCGTTAATTAATTCTATCCGTTTCACTGTGCATCATGCTCTATGTGAAACACCCTTTAGTTTTCACAGAGCAACAATGACATGGGTAGGCACTACTTACATAGAAAGATTAGAGTCCTCCTATTTCAATTTAAGTGTCAAGTTGAAATAGGACCGAACCTTTAATCTCAGACTCAGTTCATCAGAACAGCTAACATATACTTTGACTTACTTTGACTTATGATCCTAAGTCCCCTAGATGGGGCAGAGGGCATCAACGTCCCGTTCGGTCTTGAGCTTCGCGCTTGATTTCACTCCAAGTCTTTCCGATCTTCTTCGCTTCATCTAGCACAGTGCGCCGCCAGGTTTGTTTGGGACGGCCCCGCTTTCGCTTTCCTTGAAGGTTCCAATCCATTGCCTGTTTAGGTATATGGTTGGGATCCCTTCGGAGCGTATGGCCAATCCAGTTCCACTTGCGGCGTATGATCTGCTGGTCGATCGGGGTTTCGTGACAGCGCTCTAGTAGGCCACATATGAAATTTTCTCGGGCCAGTAAATACCGAGAATTTGGCAAAGAGATCGGTTTACGAAGACCTGAATCTGCTGCGAGATGTGGACAGTGACTTTCCACGTTTCGCAGCCATATAACAGTACAGACTTACGTTGGAGCCAAAAATCTTAAATTTGACTCTACGGGTAAGTTTTCGTGACTGCCATACTGGCCGCGGCTGCGCGAAAGTTGCTCTGGCCTTGGCGATCCGTGAGGTGATGTCATCTTCTGTCCCTCCTGTTTCCGACATATACTTTAGCTGTTCTGATTTAATTTTGATTTGATTTAAAATATGATTTAAAAATATGTATATTTCAATGGTTAGTAGTCTTATTTGTATGTCGCAGTTTAATTATAAAAGAAGTGATATTATAATTTCACTACTTAAATTATCAATATTACCACATTTGGAGGCAGTGGGAAGCTTTGGTCTGTTTTGATTGGTCGATTCACTGACCACCCCGTGCCATGTTGACCAATCAGTGACCGTTTTACACATCCACAATGTCACTGAATCTACGTAATTGTAATGTAAGAATGTTGACCCGTGATCATAATCCCACTAGTGAAATTATACCTTGCATTTGAGAAGATAAACAAAAGTGTTGATTTTTTTAAACTGTCAATATCTCATATCTCTCTTTTTGACTTGCAATTTTTGCTTTACAGGATAATTTTAATACCTTAAATCTAATCTACAAGTTATAGCTAACTTCTCCCCCTATTATCTAAGTTACGATTCTCGCCTTAAAATGAAATTGGATTAAAATCCAATTAATCCAATCACATAAATTTATGACCAAAATTACCGAAGTTTCCAACCCTAGCAGGATGTGTCAGAGTTAAGAGGAAGTAAACAAGTTTACGATGCGTTTTTCGCTCACGTACGCTTACGAAAAGTCTTGTGGGCGCTCAAGGACAATATATAATTTTATTGTGTCTTCCTTCCGTTACTTGACAGGCTAGGGATTAGGGATAGATACATACATACACATACATAATCTCACACCTATTTCCCATTGGGTAGGCAGAGACAATAAACTAACACTTGCTACGAACCTGGCAGATCTCTCGTGCTTCATCCTCATCCGTCAAACGACTCATGAATGCTCGTCAGTTTCGGGTACTCTTTATCTGGCTTTTCTTCAATACGTCGCCAATCTGGTCCATGTAAGTAGGTACGCCTAGGTCGTCCTCTATCGACTCGCCCATTCACATTCATAGGAATAGATACCCATATCGAATGCTACTTTTAAATCATGTTCATTAGATGAAATTTATTTTATACATAGTTTCACTTGTAAAATTTCATGGGCAATGTTTTCATGACAGTTGCTACTGGAAATGAAATAATAAAAGTGAAATGAAATTTAAACGATTTGCTATTTCATAAGTGGCAGGTTAGGTGAACAGCAAATTCATTTCATATGATTTTTACATGCTACTCATGCAATGACCCACGTCTTAGAATGTTACTAATGTTTGCATTCTCATTATTTGCAAGATTCACAACAGCACTTCCATTAAGCGGCGTGAATGTTTTAAGAATGCGAATCTTATGCAGGGTGCCTCAAGTAATCCGCTTCTACTTTTTACGTTCTCTTCATATTTATTATGACAACACTGCACATAGATGCACGCAGTAGCGGACTTAGGGGTGGGGGTCAATCCACTCCCGAAAGCATCTGAGTCCACCGCTGACTTACTAATTAAACTTGATATCACCCTTTCCTACTGTTAGCGACCAGCTCCTAAGGCAATCTCTTTTATAGCTGGCTTTGTATTTTCTACTCTTTTTATGTTTTACTTTTAGAGAAAATATATGAGTGTTTTATTTACAATACCTAGTAAGTATATTATACTACTGACATTACAGTTTTCATCACTTATCCTTACATGTAAGTAGCCCATGGATGTAATAAATGTATAAATGGTAACCATAGCATGTTTTCAAACTATTAAGTTTACGCGACGAGTTTTTTGCCTGTCGTAGCCATTAAGGAATTTTCAAAAACTTATCCGAGGAGACTCTCTATGCGTTCAATTATGAAATCAAAGTTTTTCGTTTTTTTCGGTGTTTTAATGTTTTATTTTGATAAAGCTCTACCCTTGGCCAGGTCCCTGGCATAAAGCCCCTCCCAAATCAAAATCCTAGATCCGCCACTGAATGCACGTTCTGTTTCAATTTAGGTATACGCACCTATATGTTAGTATATCCTGGGATGAGCCTGCCTCTTGCTGTTTCCTTGCAGCTTTATCTAATAAATGTTTTTGTTCCTCCCATTTTCTGCACGTACGGAGAAGAAAATAAGGCGGAACCTAGGTGGAACATAAAGGCGCTGGGATTCGAAATTTAAAGAATTTTTCATTTTACAGAACGTTCTAAAAAGTTTTGAGAAAGAAGTTATCAAAGCAAAGCGAACAAGCCTTATTTATTCTGCATTGTTCACTTAGTTTTAATTAATAAAAACTTCTTGCTAATTACTTACTTACACCCTCGGAATATTTTTCTAGTTTTTTCTAAGCGTTTTGCGATTTGCAATATTATCGACTTACTAAAGAGGACACCGCCACTTTAAAATTATATTGGTGAGTCGGGATGTTTTTATGATTATACTTATCTGGTGCGGTAACAATTCTGAGAGATAATAGCTTCTGTATTGTTATCGTGCGCTCACGAAAACCCGCTGCTTAACCGGGTAGTAGGTAATCTGTAAAACTACTGATACTGCCAGTTTTTTTTTTACTTTTAAATAGCTATGTTTCATTAATAACGATGAAAGTTTGGGCGAAGCTATTATGTAATTCAATGGTTTACAACGCCTCTAACAATCGCCATGTGATGAAAATAATTCTGAATGCCGTCATACCAATAACTATTTCAATTGACGTAAGTCTTTTTTTTCTGTGGTCCGTAATTTTATTTACGTGCGGCCGAGTCATGTTTCCGGGAGACCTCCATTTGCGTCCCGTGGGAGGACAATGGAAGCCAGTTGTAACAAGATCACGTGTGTTTATCGATCTTATATATTTTTCAGTAGTTCCCGGACATTCATTCACTATCCTGTATAAAAAGTACTATATGGGAAAATTTTCAAACGTACTTTTTAGGCGTCCTATGCCGTTTATAGAGAAACTATCATTCAAAACAGACTAAACACATGCTTTTTTGAAAATATACCTCGTAGCTTAATCATTTATATAAAACAATGAGTTCACAAGTACCTACTGTGTTTCCAAGGGCGCCTTCCAAGTTATTAGATTCACAGCATCTTAATCTATAATCTAAAGCATATAGTTTGAGTGAAATATGAGAAAAAAAAATTGCCACCGCAATGACGTAAAAAAGGCCGGTTTGAAAATTTACCCATATGTGTTTCTTGGTTATAGACTACATAAAAGCACAGTTTTAAACGAAATGTATTTAGCGCAATGGGGCGCCAAAAGGTGGATTCGTCGAAATAGCTACAAGATTGCCACCAACATCGGATACTGCTAGGTAGGTACCTCTCGTAACACAGAAATAATTCCTCCTTCTACTTGGTTGCCGTTTATTGGTTTGCAATGTATGCATTTTGAAAAATGCTTTCTATCGGTCCTACAGTATTTGGCAAATTTCATGCAGGGGTTTCGAACCCATCGACTTAAGCTTTGTCTGTCAGTAAATCCCGTGTTAACTTTTATTAATCAGTTAAGAACCGCCGGTTCCAATTGGAACGGAGACACAATTAAGAATCTATTGTGTATGTGATTCATGGTCTTAAGTACCTAATAGCAACTCGCCCTCGGTTCACTTCGGTTTATCAAAACAAAATATATCTTCCAAACCCTGCAACATATCGAAATGGAAGATAAACTAAAATTTAGATTGCCATTGTTAATATAATCTTTACAATTTTCATTGAAATCCAGACAAAAATTCTAAAAACGGTCATTTTTGATTAGGCTTCGAAAATTTTTGAGCAAAATCACAGATAAACGCACAACTTCATTATATTGTTATAGAATATAGACATAGGTAGCGTTGTACATAACGTAAGATGAGATTGTGACATTCCACCTACAATTGTTAGCTACTTTAAAATTCCATTTTATAATGTAGAAAACCTGCACTAAAACCACATTTTTGTATTCACGTTGCGCCTGGTAGTAAAATTAGCTGCATTCTCACTGGCCACTGTCGACAGCTCTAAAAGTATAACTACTAAAATAACTTTAACCTTTTCTTTATTCCAGGCTACATTGTGACTTTTCGAAAGTTTAACTAGTTTATTTTAGCTCCTTGAATTTCATGTTACTTTACTTTTTTCTTTCCCTGTGTTGAGTAATTCACTAATCGCATACGATTCTGGTCAGAAATAAAAGGGTCTCGGCAGAGGTATTTTATTTCTATAAGTACTTTTTTTTTCTCTAAATGTACTACATCCTTAACTTAAACACACAATTGTCCCATCTACCTACCAGGTACAGCTATTTCAGACAATAGTGCCAAGAAATTCCCTGAACTACGAGCAGTTAATGCTCTGAATGCTTCTCTTCGCGGTAAAAGTGTTCTCCGTAATTACAAAAGCACTTTATTCAATTTAAACGCCTGGAATTAAATCTAGGTTCACTTAGTTTATGTGGTTAAATTCTTAGAAAACTTTATTTGTTCTTTGAAAAAATATTTATTTGCTTGGAAATTAGTTTTACAGGGTTCAGAAGATTCCTTTTAAACATAAAAAAGTCTGTGCCAGGAGGCTCCGCTCTTCCAAAGCATATGTTTACTAACTATAGCTAGCTACAGTTTTTTTTAAGCATGTAGTCGGTAGACTGAAAAAATATATATACTTAGTTAAAGGTAAGTATACATCTTCATCTTTACGACTGAGAATTTTTTTTCATAAGTATTCAAGAATGTTTATCAGTTGTTTTGTTGTACCCACTGAACTAGCTTAGTTTGCGGCTAGATAGCCGCGTGTAAATTGTGTCCCACTATTTATTCATTGCTTTTCTTTGGTCCCCAACTTCATCCTCGTACCGGGATAAAAAGTAGCTTTTGTATTATGCGGACGTATAAAGCTAAATTATATAGTGTAAAGTTTCATAGAAGACAGTATTTTTTGTATGAAAGAATAACAACCATTCGTCATCCTAACAAGTATTCGTGTTTATAATAGCAATATTTAGCGTTTAAATGTCATCCAGGGGGTCGATTTTTGAATCTCACCAAGTGACAAATTCTCGCCGATGTGAGTGATTTCCGAAAGTTCGTATTTTTGAAACTCATCGGTGACTTACATTTGTCATACCTATGATATCGATTTACGAGTGCCCCCACCCACTCGTAATTGAAATCACCATGCGATTGTTTTTGACAGTTGACGTATGTGCAATCTGTCAAAAGTGCCAAAGTATGTTTTTCGGAAGAATTAGCAGCGGGGCTCGATTGTGATATTTTGTGATTGCGACGATTTATTGAAAATAGCGTGTGACTTTCAAAAATACGGCTTTACGAAAATGGTGACATAAAAGTCATCGGTGATAATTTTAGTCACCGGTGATTTTGATATCACCAGTGAGATTCAAAAATCGCACTCCTGGTCCATAATTAAGTAAAAAACATTTAACTTTGTCATTTACCAATAAAAATATAAAGGCACGCTAATCCCCGAGGTGCAGGCAGAGGTAGGTATATACTCGTGGAATAACCTACTGTTTACCAGTTAGATTTCTGACCCCGTAACGTAAAAGTGACTTCATAAAATATTTTACAAAAAGCCAAAAAATTAATTAGATTTCAAATTGTTGTTTATTTTTTATTTTTGTATAATTTCTGTTATAATGTATTTGGAAATAAATGGTTTCAATTATTTAAAAGAATATGGAGTGCGATTTTTGAATCTCACTGCTGATATCAAAATCACGGGTGACTAAAATTATCACCGATGACTTTTATGTCACCATATTCCAAAAGCCGTATTTTTGAAAGTCACACGCTGTTTTCAATAAATCGTCAGTCGCAATCACAAAATATCACAATCGAGCCCAGCTGCTAATTCTTCCGAAAAACATACTTTGACACTTTTGGCATATTATGTCACATACGTCAACTGTCAAAAACAATCGCATGGTGATTTCAATTACGAGTGGGTGGGGGCACTCGTAAGTCGATATCATAGGTATGACAAATGTAAGTCACCGATGAGTTTCAAAAATACGAACTTTCGGAAATCACTCACATCGGTGAGAATCAGTCACTTGGTGAGATTCAAAAATCGACCCCCTGCACACTACTTTGATTCCCGTCGCACTTTTGCTCCTATCGCTGGATTAGATTAACACGGGACCTTAAATTGTGATACTTGGGTTGGTAACAAAACTTAATCTCATTAGATGGGGTAGCTTAGACTGATCCTCTACGGTTTTCTTAACAGTAAAAACCGGTAAAGGGTACACCGAGGCCAGTTCTGGATAGAGTAGAAATAAGTTGACAACCACTGCAAGACGTTCAAACGATGTCTGTAAGTTTACGATCACTAGTTTAAGTTTCGAAGCGATGTTGTAAAAGTATTGTTGGGAAACAACGCAGATTTCAGACTTAAGCCGTATACAGAAAGAAAGCCGAAAACCCATCGGCGCCGACCGGCGCCTGTCGGCGCCTACAGGCGCCGGTCTACGCAGGTAGCCGGCGGAGGCATTTATATGAACAAGCGCTGATGGGCGCCGACCCAGCGCCCGCCAATCATCGTACGACATTTTGCTCGCTCTGCTTCAATCTGCTTGCTTTCTGTAGAATGGACCGGTGCCCATCGGCGCCGACAAGCTTTCGGCTTTCTTTCTGTATACGGCTTAAAATCTTATTTGTAGCAATCAATAAAAATGTGTTCACGCCTTTTCCGCTATATAGGGGGATGGAAAATGTATTCTATTCCTGTATGGAGGTACCCACTTTTCAATAGCGTAGTTATTTTTCGGACGCCTAAAAGTGACATTTATAGAGGCTATAAACATGTCTCAGAACATTCATGTTTCGTCACGTTTTAATTTTTTTTTTTTTTTTTAAATTGTGGGACACAATTTACACACGGTTATTCAGTCCCAAACTAGGCAGAGCCTGTACTATGGGTAGTAAACAACTGATAAACATACTTAAATAAATACTAAACACCCAGACACGAAGCCAACAGACATGTTCATGCACACAAATGTTGGCCCCGAGCGGGGATCGAACCCGCGACCTCCGACTCAGAAGGCAGTGTCACTACCAACTGAGCCAACAGGCCCGTCAATTGACTACGTATTTAAGTTTTTGAAAAAGTCATTGATGCAAACCCGCACTAGAAAACAAGGAGGTCATGCGTGAGATTCCTATACACTTAATTACAGGGTTATAGCAGCATAGCAGACTATAGGTAGATATATCGCAAAAAACTGCCCTGATTTACTATTCCTACAGTGAGATATCGCTTTAGAAATTCGTCAGGCGAGATAGCTAAATTGCGTAATTCAACGGCGCCGTCGAGACCTATCAAAATCGAAAGATAAAATAATTTCGAAAAGAAAAGCTCGTATGATATAAACTATTTTAGCGGTGGGTTTGGCGTGTACGGTTTTTCAAAAATGTTAAAAAAAACAGTTACTCGTCATTGCTGTCCTCAGTGTCATTCTCGTTGCCCAGAATATCCGGCGATACAACAACATTTTTCCGCAACGCGTTTTTCGGAAGACGAAATGGCTCCTCCACACTTCTGGTCATGCGGAAACCGGCAGATTTTGTATTTTTAGTAAGTTTTAGATTATATTCTTCAAAATAAAAATAAAAAATCGCGCTCGAGAATGTCGGGTTAACGTTGTTTTTTTACAAGTTCGCGACCCTATAACTCGGCGGCGTCAAGGACTTATTGTCAGATTAGTTAAATTTAGTCTTAAAACACTAAAATCAACCCCCAATATCTTAATCCAACGCGCTCGAATATATTTTCAGCTATCGATTTTTTTTTACTAATCTGATGGCCTATCCTAGGCGCGCGTCACTACATATAGAGCTAAATACTTTACAAGGTTGTTCTATTAGGTCTAAGGTATCTCTCATTATCTTAAACTGCCACGCTCGAGTATTACCGAAAATTCCCCTATTCGCCTCCCTAACTATAAGCAAACATAAGCCATGGGATCAGCAGGCGGCCAGGAACTATGGTATGGCAGTTCGTGTGGTTTCGGGCTACTCTTCTCTCGCTCTCCCCTAACGCTTGCCGCAACTGTAGTTTTGATGTAGGTACGGTTCACGGATTTCTAAAAGAACCAACACTAAATTCCACACTCACGGACGGGTAAACACAAAAAGGGAGGGACAGTCTCTGTCATGAGAAAGAGGGAATTAATTCTTGTGAGCTTTATAAATGGGTACATGTTGCGGACAAAAACATGGTAAGTATTTAGGTACTAAAATATTTAGCATATAAAATACATTAGTAATTGCATAGAAAAAATCCAGTGAGTGAAGCAACAACCTACCACGGGATTTTAATGACAATAGATAATCCAACTGTGTCGGAATTCCGTTACTGGACGGGCGACAGAGTAGGCGGGCGGCCTACAATGATTAGAAAAACTAAAATATTTTTAAAAATAAACATGGAAAAAAATACCTACCCTCTTTAGACTAGTATAATTTTGAGACCCCTAAATCTGACTTCACGAAAAAGGAACTGGAAAGATTATTAAAACATTAATAACCTTCTGTTATTGTTATTATTATTATAATATTAATGCTTTAAAGTAGGTACCTACTTACATTATTTACTTACACACCCTTTCGCTGCTATAAACTTATACAATAGCCCAGAATGTACGAGAAAATGTCATATTAATGAAGTTTAGGCAGTCTCATTATTGTGTCCTATCCCATTAGTTATTCTATTCTTAAAAGATGTTGTAGTCTGTATTTTGTAATGTGGTTGCTTTGTGGGAGAGGTTCTAATTAAAGTGGCGATAGATGTGTGAAGGGTGTTTTTCATTTGCCTTTCAGCCTTGTACTTTAATTTTCCTGCGTAGGTACCTATCCTTTTTTAGCCGACTGTGCAGATGTGCTGTAGTGCTTCTTTTTTTTTTGGTATACTTATCTGCATGTTTTTCGAAAATTTACCGAACTTCTAAAAAGAGTAGAGTTTCAATTAGACGCGTTCGTACTAAGGATATAAAATACATTATACTTACATTTGTACTTATGTTTTCTTTAATTGTTTCTATTAAAACATCCATAATTCCTTAAACTTGAATAAAAAACAAATAAAGCTAATTTAAAAATATCATCCAAACTTTAAATTGATACAACTTTAAATATTCCACTAAAAATTGAATACATATTACATTAGAGGGGCCTCTTAAGAGTTTTATTGAGTTTCTAACGACAAACCGGTAACTGGAAAACGTGGTTGGAATCCATAATTGCTGAGTCAAAGGGTGGAAAATACATTTCAGAAGTTTGTGCGTTCAACTTCCTTGGCATCTTTACGATAAGCATTGGGGCCGAGTAAGCCGGAGAAAAGATCTGGACGTTTTCCTTGTCCGTGGTAAGAGGATTAGTATAACTAGGGTCCAGGGTGTCCGAAAAAATAGATCAGACCTTAATGTATAGGCGGCCCCTCGTGATTTTCCGCCGTTAGATACAGTGCGTCGATAGAAGATTAATATTTGTTTGAGTACCCTGTATTTTGATGAAACTTTACAGTTTTATAGCTTATACATCAGAATAACACATATGCTATATTTTATCCCCGTATTCCCACGGGAACATGAACTACGCGGATGAAACCGCGGGGTCTGCTAGTACAAAATAAATGTAAAAGTTCCACAAATAAATCCGTCCTCTGTTAAAGGAATCATTTAAAGATCAGATGTATCCGTTTCGCATTCCAGTGATTTATTCATCAAACCATTATTATTCTAAGAAACAGTGAACACAACACCACCTTAGACGCGTGTCTTGACCTTAATAAAGGTCTAACCACATAAGTGGCAGGACGGTGATGGCAGCTGGGCGGGACCGACCGTTAGCGTGCATGTGTGACATCGCCATAAAAGCGATTTTCCAGAAAAGTGGCGGAATGAAATGAATGAAGTATCGTCACTTTTCTAATTGATTTATTGAAAGTACGAGCACATGTTAAATATTTCACAGAAAAAAGCATTTGTCTGTAAAGTCCGTTTAAACTTTAAATACTTACAACTTTTATTCGATAGCAAACTTTTATTAAAATATTGCCGTTACCGTATCACTACTTTTTGCAATAACAAACCTTAGCTTTAAGGTGACCCCTCGGAGGCCCCGCGCCAGCAACCCGCCATTTGCATTTTTACATTGCTAAAGTACAAAATTTATGCGTAAATTACATAAAGCCCCAATTCGCGAGCGAGTGTGTGGCTCAACCTTTATACAAGCACCCGTCGTATTTTTAGTGCTAAGCAAACAAGCCCTATTTTCGTCATATATTATGTCAAAAATAGGGCTTGTTTGTGAAACTGTAAACTACGATGTTTACTGTAACTTCGATCGGGTGCGTCAAAACTAAGTCAAACATTTGTCAGTAGCGGCACAAACTCGCATAACAAGCGTATGATAGTTGTAGTATCGAATGATAAATGTATTGAATTACCTACATTAAGACAGTAAAGTAATATTCATAGGCTGTTACTAGGTTACCATGAAAGTGCGACCAAGTCAATTCCCAATACCCAAAAAACTATACCTAAGTCATTGACCCGTAGTTTTTAATAGTGAAAACAAAATGTTTCGCGAAAATTCAATATGATGATAAAGTTTATAATATTCATAATGACAAAAATAAGTATATTTGGTATGTAACCCGATTTATATCATGACTTACATACATACATACATATGCTCACGCCTTTTTCCGGAAAGGGTAGGCAGAGACAATAGCCCGCCACCTGCTACGGTCCTGGCATACCTCACTCACTCATCCACATCCATCAATCGGTTCATACAAGCTCGTCGGTTTCGGGTACTCTTTATTTGGCTTTTTTTTTTTCAATACATTGCCGATGTGGTCGATGTACCTAAGTACGCCTAGGTCGCCCTCTGTCGACTCGGCCACTTATGACTTAATAATTGAAAAAACCAAATGTGGAAGGAAGATGTTGTAAAGTTTATTGTTCTGCCGCATATTATCCTAAACTAAAACACTGGGAAGCGGTTGTAGATAATAGTTGATAGTAATGACCTTCACTATGTTAATCTAGCCTTTAAATCTATAATATACTAGCGACCCGGCCCGGCTTCGCACGGGTGCAATGCTTATAATATTTTCCCGCTTTTCTGTTGAAATTTTTCCTGATTTTTCTTTGCTATAAACCTCAAGGAGCCCGAGACCTTTCCAACGAATGCAAAACCGTGGAAATCGGTTCGTGCGTTCTGGAGTTATAGCGTCAGGAAGGAAAACCCGACTTATTTTTATATAGTAGATATAAAATGATAAACTGACTGACTGATTGGTGATATATCAACACACAGCTTAAACCGCTGGGTCTAGAAATTTGAAATTTTGCACATAGATAGCTTGCAGTGTAGGCATCCACTAAGAAATTATTTTGCAAAATTCAATCCCTAAGGGGGTGAAATAAATGTGCGCGAACGAAGCCGCGGGTAAAAGCTACTATTGCATAAAATATCAGATTTTTTTAAATTATAAAATAATGTTGCTCTTCAGCTATAGTGTTGAAGTAGAACAGTAAGTATCATGAAACGCAAACAAGTCAGTTCTCGTTTACGCGTTTTAGACTTTACTTGATATAGTGCTCCGTGTTTACTTCAAGGTTTATTCAACTACACTTTTTGCACGTTTCTTCTGCAAATATGTTCAATTACGGTGATTTTTGCGAACATACACTAACTTTACTCACAAGTAAACACTATTTTGTGAACGAAGTTTGATTCGGGTTTCACCATTACATTCTTATGTAGTACAGTCAAGAGCAAGTCAAGCTTGACACTACCAGTTTAAGCTGAGCTCTGATTTGTACTGCGCGCCATAGAATACAGGGCCGGGTCAAAGTCCAAAGCGTCAAGCTTAGCGTGCTCTTGACTGTACCAGCGGGTGCACAGCGGGGTAGCCCGTATCCAGTTTATTTCCGTTCCCGTGGGAATTTCCAAAAATCCCTTCATAGCGGTTGCCTACGACATATTAGACTTATATACCATATTTCAAGTTTCTATAGGTATATTACCATTTGTTATTTCTCTTTTTAACATATTTTTCCGTTACGATGAGATAAAGAGTACCCGAAACCGACGAGCATGCATGAGTCGTTTAATGGATGTGGAGGAAGCGCGAGAGATCTGCCAGGTTCGTAGCAAGTGGCGGTCTGTTGTCTCTGCCTACCCCAATGGGAAATAGGCGTGAGATTATGTATGTATGTATGTACGATGAGATGTAATTACTAAAAAGTTCCCTGAGTGTTGACCCAGTTACTTAGTTACCTTTACACCAAATTTTATCACTACATAGTATAAAACAAAGTCGCTTTTTCTGTCCCTATAGCCCTATGTCCGTATGTCCCTATGTCCCTTTGTATGCTTAAATCTTAAAAACTACGCAACGGATTTTGATGCGGTTTTTTTTAATAGATAGAGTAATTCAAGAGGAACGTTTTAGTATAAGCATTGCACCCGTGCAAAGTCGGGGCGGGTTGCTAGTTGTCTCAATATGTACCTAACCTATCGGCCTGCCCAATTTCAACAACATCGGACCATCGGTTAAGTCGTAAAAAGGCAACATGCAAACCCATAGACAGTTACTACCGTATCACAATATTATGGTAGGAAAGCAGTATTTTTTATACACCGTCCTAATGACAAACATCCTTGGGGTTAAAGAGACATAATGGACCGGGAAAACTATAAGGAAAGTCGGGTGTCCCTCATTTGAAGACACAGGAAACAATAAACGGGACGCTATACGAAGTAACTATTTAGTAATCTGTGACGCTCGGCTGTTGTCAATGGTTGGACCAGCAACATTTGGGGTTCACCGCGACCCGAAACCCGAGGGAATAAGCCACATTTAACTAATGGAGTGTTTATTTGCAATTGAATGTAATAACTGTGACTATGGATTTATTTATTTACATCAATTTATAGTTAACCAAAATTATATGGAATAAATAAATAGACATAGATTTATTTTGCTCAAAATGTGGTACTTGGAGATAATAAATGATTTCTTGTCTCACTCATTTTACAGGAAACAGACATGCAAAAGTACTTTAAGGTAAGGTAAACGCAGCTATTACCGACCCCCTTAAGCAAGTTTTGAAATTGATTATTAGAATTAAGGGTAGTGGTTGCAAACACACCAGATTTTTTTATTTTATATTTAAATATAGATTGTATATTTTATATTAATATTTTCATTTGTTTATAAATATCATGTTTTCATTGAAAATATAATCAAAGGATTGTTGAAGTCAATTGTTTCTATTACCGACCCATCCGAAACGCTTTGAAGCTATTACCGATTTTTATGAATCTAACACCGACCGTAAGTAAATAAAGCATACTTTTTTTCACAGAATACCTACCTACACGTTCGATTCTCAAAATAATTATTAATTTGAGCGAAATATCCTTTTCCCAAAATATCCCGTTTCGAAATGTCCCGTTTACTTTTATTTGCTTCTCATTTTTGTACTTGATTCTTTACAATAATTATAGTTACTAAAATAATCTGAAAATGGAGATAAACTTGACTTTAAACTTTTTGGCGGGAATCCGAAGAGGGACGTCATGTTTTTTGTATAATTTTCATTTTGCTGTGTATTTCGGGTTTTGACTCATCATAATAGTGATAGTTTATTATGTGGCAAGTGTCCGTGAAAGTGTGCAGTGAATGGGAAATTCGATAAAATGCGAGATATTATGGACATTTTTGGATTGCCTCAAGAAGTCACAATGAAGTATTCAGTAAAAATGCTATTATTTTACTGTTGATAACCAAGTTAAGGATGTAGAAAGTGTTGAAGACACTGTATTTTTGTGCATGGACTCTGAAGCAGAGCCATTTACTCAAGGATATCATTAAGTAATGACGAGGCTGCATGGCGTAATGCCTTTGCCTACCCTGTAAGGGGTGAAAAAAAAATTAATAGAACCAACGTGAAATTCATTGTTATGTAGATTTCTTCTTCTAGTGCCCATGCTTTCTAACTAATCGCAGTGTACCTCGGAATGCTTGTGGATTCTTTAAAAGATTGTTTTCACATTTGGACCTAAATAAAAATAAAGGTATTGATTTCTCGGTGGACATAAATGAAATTTTAGTAATATAAGAAAATAGACTTTAATAGAAATGGTAAATAGAATAACATTCATTAAATCAAAATAAGAACATAGGTCATGTATTGTTATCTTGCGCCCCCGGAAACCTGCTGCTTGGCCAGCTAGTGCAAACCATAGTTATCATGGCCTTTCTTTCTAATTGATTAGCCTGCTTAATAGTAATTACTTCTTAAAACAATGTCAATGCTGTTACTTCACAATGCAGTTCCATGTAGTGCCGTTGAAGAAAATTGATCCTAGTGTTAATTGTGTTTGACATAGGGGATAACCAAAGAGATTTAAATATAATAGGGCATAGAGGGGGCATTGAATATTTTCATACTAAACTTTGAAGCCTAAGCGTCATGTCATTGTCATGTCAGTTAGTATATGAACGCGAGCTGTCATTCGGTCGAAATTGTACTAAACTTATTCCACGTGGAATATTTTTTGACTTCAAATTTTCCTCGCTTTGTCCCCTCTATGCCCTATTATATTTAAATCTCTTTGGGGATAACTGAATCACCTGAAACATAAATATTCACTATCAAAATTCTGATATAATTTTGTAAATGTGTAGATGTTAATAAAATAAAAACAAACTGTTTTATTTTCAGCACAGATTTTTTCAAGTTGGGATAGTGGCTGGTGCTTCTACATACATGAATCATGATTTGCTCCACCGTGGCTAGCACTGATACTTTATATCTAGGTACTGTTTAAATCAGAGTCACAAACCTGAAAATAAAAGTAAAAAATATTATAAATATATAATTTACATGTTTTGAATAAAAATAATTAGACAATTTTATTTCAAAATTACATAAACCCTTTGTTTTATTTCCCAAAAAACCTATAATTTTTTTTCGAACTTTCCAAGTTTAGCGCAGCCGAAGGTAAGGGTTGACTGTCGGAACAAGTTGCAATGACGGTTCCGCACGTGTACTTAATAACTATTTTTAATACAGTTGCGAAAAAATTAAGCAATTTAATAAAATAATAAAAATACAATAAACTCAACTAACATTTTTGGAAAATCGCGCCAACCGTAAAAGATTAAAAGCAGAGTTTTTTTTTTTGTTTTCTTCACCCATTCTGGATAGGCAAAGGGAACTATACATACAGCCAAGTCTTCAGTAGATTTTTTTTATGGATATGAAATGAAAATGAAATTTAATGACATGAAATGAAATTAAACCGAACCTAACTTATTGAATCAAATCATTATATTGAAACAAATTAGTAGCTTTACTTTTAGATATTATATACCGTTAATCCAAAAATACCAATTATTCGGTATAGAATCGGTGATAGCTTCTCTTTGTTGCAATCACCGATTCATATGGATCGGTAATTAGTGTTCAATAAAAAAATGAACAAATCTTTTAACGAGCCACGAAAAATAATCGATATTAATTGTAATTTATTTCCCCATCCGATTTAATACAATAATTTGTTGATTTAGTCCTAAACTATAAAAAAATACACCATTTTCATTTAAATACGAAGAAAACTCTAAGTAGTTTCTTTCATATCCCACGTCTAAATGTTTAATAATGCGTGGCAGTTTGTTGCGGAAAAACAAGTTTATAATATAACATGGTGTATGTCGCTAATAGATGCTTATAATTTTAGAATACTTAAGATTGAAATGGTGTTATAAAAACTTGTTTAATTATTATAAGCATTAACGAAAAATTGAAAAAATAAAGCATAACCTCTTAGCCATTGCCGATCCATGGGTCGGCAATGACTGCACTACTAAAATGCACTGCAGCTATTGCCGTTCTATTTTAATTTCAAAAATACTTTTTAAAATTCCTTTAAACATAATAATTTAGTTGCATAATGTGGAATATACAAATAAAGGAATATGTTGAGTTATTCAGAATGAATTTAACGTAAATATTTATATATAAAATATCTTAAGCAAAAAATTCGAGTACTTACCTGAGGAAGTAAGGGTTAGTATGACACGATCGGCGCACTCGCTACGTTCACAGAAACTAACGTATTTGGTCACATTTCCGTGAACCTATGTACACTAACACCAGTAAATTTATTAGGAAACATACAAACATGTGTGTATATTATACTCTCTTGTGACTCAAATCGTTCCAAACCGATAAAAATAAGAATAAGCAGAATGGGTCGGCAATACCTGCAGATTTTCGATGGGTCGTTAATAGCTGCGTTTACCTTATACACCCCTTTCACACGACAGTCCAGTTTTCCGTTTTCTGCAGGATCCCGTTTGATGGCGGATGTGTTTATATGCTAGCGTTAACACGAGCTTCCAGCATGCGGGATCCATAAACACATTCGCCATCAAACGGAATCCTGCAGAAAACGGGATCCTGCATAAAACTGGACGCCGTGTGAAAGGGGTGTTACTATTAACGAACTCATAAAGATTATTTTCTACAGGTTAAAATACAGAATTACTTACCTCTAATGTCACAGACCTTGACTTAAAAAAAAACAAGTAACTTAATTAGGTAATATTAGCGACTCGCATTCGTGGCGCTTTGGTTGGTAGGTAGGTATATTAGTTCGGGATAATGTAGCTTCCCTTTACTGAAACTGTATTTTTTAAATCGTTTCAGTAGTTTATCAAACAAACACACTGTTTTATCTCTTTGTAATATTAGCTCTTTGAGTATTAAACCAACCGGAGACGCCATTGACAGGCATTCCCCTCTGCCAAAAAAGTTCGGTCAACGCTCATACCTGATAAATTCAACTAGTTTTTTTGAGTTCACGGAGTGCTCGGATTGGTTGTTTCTGTGTGTGAATGTATTTTTGTGCATCTATTTCAAGCTAGTGTTTAATTGTTTTGTCAAAAAATGCGTTTGTGTTCACATAATTTGTGTGCGTTTCCTCGTCCCGCGCAGAAATTAAAAGACTTTTTTGCAAAGAAACTAGTGCGCGTGACGTCTTCTGTTGGTTTAATACTCAAAGTATTAGCTAGCATAGAAAACACCCAAAACTATGTAAAAGGCACTGAAAAGATTTAAATAATAACCCTCGCCCTTATGAAAAGTGCTTATTTCCAGCAATGGAATATCTCTGTCTATCCCCTCGTGTATAAAAGGCGTGAGTATTTTTTTTTCTTCTGTTGAAGACGAATCCTCGCACTTAAAAATCCTTCAAACAAGTTACAGACTGCGCCGATGAAATGTGCTTACATACTTAAACTCCATGAAGATTACCCTCCTTTTAGCGTCATCGGGTAAAAAGCTTACACAGTAATTTAACTTTTAATAAAATTTCTCATACATTTCGTGACCCGTGAAAGGATACTCAAAATTAATCTGACCCTATTAAAACTTAAATTCAACCCATTACCGCGGAATGATCCCATTTGATAAATTTGCAAATCTTTAGAGGCGACTGAACAGAAAATTAATTAACATCGTAAACAAAACCATAGGTCATTGTCCGCCAGCGAGGGAAATCACTGCATTCAAATTGGGTAAACAATGGAACTGTGTACCCTTCTCAGGGGTATTGGAAAAGGGTATTGTGAAATGAGAGTAGCGCGGCTGATATTGGCTTTGATTCAGCTATTTTGAAATTGATAAAACAAAACATTAAATAATAAACATTAAAGAGCAGTGATAGCCCTTACGGTTAAAGAGCCAGCCGAAGATCACTGAGGCTCGGGTTCGAATCCTGGCATGTACCATAGAGTTTTTCAAAAACTTACGTACATATTTATCACTAGCTCGACGGTGAAGGAAAACATCGTGAGGAAACCCGCAGGTCTCAGAATTAATTCTGAATTAATTCTGAGACATGTGTAAATAGACCCGGTCCGGCGACGGGCTCACCACCTATCACGTTCCAGGGGTCCAATATATCTCGTGAAATGTGGGTATATCCAGTAATGGAATACCTTTGCCTACCCCCTCGGGGATAAAAAATATTATTAATCATTAAATTGTTTTGCTGGAGTTATTGAAAGGCACTGATTTATTAGTCTGTAATCGTTTGAATTATCATTTCTCCAATCGCGTGTATAATTGAATTTTGAATTTGCTTGGTTTAGAGATGGGTGATTTCGTAGCTTGTGTAAAGTTATATGTAATCTTTTTCATTATTAGTCAACAGTAGCATTGGTAAAATGGAAAAATGTGAACTGTCACCGGACCCATGCTACGTGAAATAGACTACGTAGCAGGTGGTCGATGGGTATAAATAATTTCTCATGGTCCACCCACAGGCAAGACGGGAGACACAATATACACTTCCGCAGAAATATTTCTGCTTAGCTTGATGGTAGATTACCTTTAGGCATTAAGTTCTCACATTTACTAAATAAATAAATAAACAAGAATACACAGAAAGTTTTTCGTCGTGGGTTAAAAACGTAAGCATAATAAACTCATAGAGGTTAATTTAAAACGTTAATATTTAAAAGTTATAGAGTGCGGGCCAGCTCCAAATCCCTCCAGCAGACGTATTCACAGAGACTCGATACCGTTTCCGTTCGATTCTAGTCGAATCTATCGACATCGGAAACGAATCTATCGACATTGGAAACGAATCTATCGAGATGGGCTGATGTTGGTATCGAAAACTAATGTCACACATGACAATTGGTGTCACATATGACATCAGTTTTCGATACCAACATCAGCCCATCTCGATAGATTTGTTTCCGATGTCGATAGATTCGATTCGAATCGAACGGAAACGGTATCGAGTCTCTGAGAATACGTCTGCTGAAGACCGTTGCGGGGAGTTACGACTCACCCATTGTGCGCCACTGGGCCAAAGTCCTGATTGGTTCTAACTCAATCTTTAGATAGAGTTGGAACCAGGTCTATGGGCTTTTATGTTCTTTTTGTAAATATATTGATGTACCTATAGGTTAAGGCACTAACATAGAATAAGTTTAAATTTACTAACAAAATGGACTGTATATTGTCTGAAATAAATGGTTATTATTATTAAAAATACAAACTTCAGTATTGTGGAGAATTGCAAAATTCTCCTAGAAATACGGAGTGAATGTGCGTTAGAATCTTGGTCCGGAAGACGCAGCTGTTTGAGTAGTTGAGATATTGCTTCTCTCAGCTTTCAACAAAATTTCTAGATAATAAGTGAAAGACGTTGAATTATTATGGTTTTTAATACAAAAACAGTATTATTTGTTTTCTTCGGGGAGCTTACAGATATTTTCTACCGGTCAACCAGCACGTTCCCAAGGGCGCACATAAACAATACCTAAAGCGATTATGTCTAGGAATTGCTAATAGATTGGATAGGTATATGCCAATTACAAGCTTCCATATGGAATTCAAAAAAATATTAGTCGAAAAGCGAACTCATATATTCGCATTTGGCCATTAATAGCCTGCGCAGACACTTTTGTCCCCGTATTTTTTTGTCCGCCAAAATAGAACGCTTACAACTGTATCGAGTAAGGCACAAGAGGGATTAAAAGTATGGCGTACAAAAAGTCCCCCGAATAATCGCGGACACCGAGGGGCGGTACAGGACAAAAAGAGGCGGACATATTGTTTTACGATTCAGGGGACTTTGTCCTCCGGGGACAAAGTCCGTCGACTGCGCAGGCTATTATAGTTCCATCTTGAAAACTCTACAGCTGACATTACGAAAGTCATGAATCCCAAGAGATATACTGCCCACGTGTTATGAAGGCATGGGTGTAAGGTTCTATCTACACTAATCCTACTAATATTATAAACTCAAAAGTTTGTATCTATGGATGTGTTTGTTCGTCTTTCACGCAAAAACTTCTAAACGGATTTTGATGAAACTTTACAGTTACATCACTACATAGTATAAAACAAAGTCGCTTTCTCGGTCCCTATATCCCTATGTCCCTATATCCCCATGTCCCTTTGTATGCTTAAATCTTTAAAACTACGCTACGGATTTTGTGCGGTTTTTTTTAATGGATAGAGTGATTCAAGACAAAGGTTTTAGTGTTAGCATTGCACCCGTGGGAAGCCGGGGCGGGTCGCTAGTAGCGAAAGTACATCAGAATAACACATAGGATATATTTTATCCCCGTTTTCCAATGGGAACGGAAACTACGCGGGTGAAACTGCGGGGCGCTGCTAGTATTATAATAAAGAGAACTCAAAAACTACTGGACCGATTTACAAAATTCTTTCACCAATGGTAAGCTACAACATTCCTGTCCTGAGTAAAGGATGCTACACACTATGCCGGCGGCACAGCCGGCGGGTTTTTGCCGCGTGGGTATGCCGCCGGGATATTCAGGCCGCTGGCTGCCGTAGAGCATCATTGTCTGATCTGTGGCATCATTTTCAAGTTGTCGGCCGGGTAGACCGGTAGTGTTGTACGCTCGGCTTGTGCGGCATTGCCGGGCGGCCCGGCCGCCGGCCGTACCGCCGGCATAGTGTGTAGCAACCTTAACATAGGTATATTTTGTGAACTAAGTTGGTGAAACCGAGCAGAAGCGCTGGTATAAATTAAAAATAAACACTCAGTTCTACTACAATGCTACAAAAACTAATCCGCTTTAATTACAACCCTCAGAATTACGGAGTAAGTATATTAGCAAATTATACAAGCCAGCCTCCAGTCCCTACATATTCGTAATTATAACCACAATTCCTTCGCCACAATTTTGCAGCTGCTCCGTTCCACAGAACCACAGAACTTTATCAAGATTACAGGTATAGACCAAAGTGAACTCAAAGTTAATATCGATAGAGCTCAACATTAATTGGGTTCGCCTTCAGTATGGAATGGAACTAATTAGCTATTGCCCGCGGCTATAACCGCAAAGATTTACAAGTATAAACCCTTTCGTCCAGTGGTCTTAAGGCAGATACTGAAGACTTCATGAATACCTCTAACAGTAATTATGATTTATTAAAATAAAATGCTCACGTCTTTTATTCCAAGGGGATAGGCAGAGGTATTCGATTCCTACAAGTACCCAGTATATTTTAATAATAATAATAATAATAATAATTTTTTTATTTGCAAGAAAACAGTAAAAAAAGGTCTTAAAATTTGCAAGAAAACAGTAAAAAAAGGTCTTCCAAGGGGATAGGCAGAGGTATTCGATTCCTACAAGTACCCAGTATATTTTAATAATAATAATAATAATAATTTTTTTATTTGCAAGAAAACAGTAAAAAAAGGTGTTTTCAGCAAGAAGAAAAAGCATGCAAATTTATAAGATTTTATACAATGTCAAAGAATTATTAATAATACTGAATGTCAAAGGAAATATATGTCAATATGAAATTAAACTATAATAATAATAATAATAATAATAATAATATTATATAGATAGAATGTCAAAACTTACATACATACATACATATGCTCACGCCTTTTTCCCGAAGGGGTAGGCAGAGACTTATGGTCTAGAAATTCCTTATTACTATAAAAACAGTGTTCTAACAGCCACTTTGTCAAATTTAATTTGAGTGATACTTTATTCATATTTTTAAATTGGACTGGAAGTTTGTTATATAATATAATGCACATGTTAAATATATTCTTTGTATAAATGAATGTACGTCTTTGGGCAGGAGGCTGACATAGTAAGTTCTTTAACTTTTCTCTTATTGGCCTTTGACTGACATCGCCTCGGGTTCTCCAGTAGTGTGGATTGGATGCAACAAAAACACAAACGTCTCTTATGTACATACATGGTAAGGTACCCTTGACGCGACAGGTGGTGAGCCCATCGTCGGATTGGTACTCATGCCTCAATCAATTCTAGGACCTGAGGATTTCCTCAAAAATACTTACAATGTTTTCCGTACGTTAGTTTTAGAAAAACTCATTAGTACGTGCCCTCGCCAGGGTTCAAACCCGGGCCTCGCGAATGAAAGGCTAGCTTACTAACCACAGGTACAGTCAAAATCACGTAGAGCTTGACACGTTGGACTTTATAACGTTCTTATTACAGTCAGTGTAGAGGTCAGACTCGCACTACAAATGTAAAGCTTCATGTGCTCTTGACTGCACAGAATAATAGTAAAAACCACAGCGCTATCACTGATTCTGATTATGATGACAGAATATTTATGAGGCAGCTTCCTTTTGACAGATCCATACTTTTGTAGCGACACTACATAGAACGCGCCATCCGAGTTCTAAACCGCGCTATCGGAGTTTTCTAATGAGTTTGTATAAATACAACTGTCCAACATCAACCGTTGGACCGCAGTCCCCGATCACCTCGCCTGGCGGAAGATCATCCCACCTCCGCTCCTCCATACTTTTTTACACAAGACCTTGCCATACCGTCTGTTGTGACGACATATTAAGCGCTACGCAGACACTACGATTATATTAACAGTCCATTGCATTGCATACCGTCAGCGGAAGGCATTACGGTCAATTATGACGATCCAATTGCATGAATAGAGACAATTGTGGATTATCTCCATTTACACAATGCTAACGGTGGTTGGATTGTCTATAGATTGTCTTACCAATTAATAAGCCTTGTGTAAATGGTCCAGCTGATAGCGGAATCAGGCGGAACAGAGAGAGTATAATCATTACTACACGTTGATCCAGTTAACGTATGCCACAGAAACGTTATTCTGGAAGAGATCCATTTAAGCAATGAGCGACAACTATAAAGTTGCTTAAAAAGAAAAACATTGATACCGACCGAGACGGCTCAGGGTGATCTACTTACATCACCCATAGGCAATGTACTTAAAAACAGACACATAAAGATTTTCAAACACAAACTTTCTGCTGTCATACATAAAGCTCGAGAGATTTGCTTGGTTCGTTGCAAGTGGCCATCTACTGTCTCGGCCTATCCCTAAGGAAAAAATGCCTGAAATTATGTACTGCATATTTTGTTGAGCCTTTTTATTGAAGAGGTATGAGCATAGTAAGTTTCATTTTGTGATATTTGGCTTTAGATCTGTGTTCAGCGTCTCAAGAATGTCTTTGTTCCCTACCTCTTGTGAATGAGTCGTGCGTGGTGGAATTGAAGGGGTGCAATATGAGCTTGTAGGTTTATATACTTCCTTAAACGGATGAGCTAACTCGATAATATTGCTTTAATGAGGTCTAGCTAAGAAGATAATGGTTATAACTCTACGGCACTGAGATTACAAGTAGCGGCTGGACGTCAGTTCACTGTACACGATGAGCTATACAACGCGTAACAGAATAAGCGCATACTCCTCATACACCCCAATTAGTATAATAATATAAAAAATTACGATGCCTTCGTACTTTAGTTGTGTCTAAAACTTTTTCGTAAATAAAGAGCAATACTAGTACGATTTTCATACGTAGCACTAAATTCAGCTAAGCTAATTAATTTTTTGAATTAATTAATTAATTAATTCAAAATGCTGAAATCGATTAAGTAGTCGATACGGAACAAACTAATTTCAGGAGCTTAGTCTATTAGGTACATATTGACTGGCATGAATGAAGTATAAACTGCCTAATATAGTAATTTTGTTACCTCGTTAACCTCCCCACTAAATGGAATTCTTCCTGAAATTGGTAGTAGGACTACCTTTGTATCATTAGTTATCATCCTCTTGCCCTTTTCCCATTATTGGGAGTCGTCTCAAGTATGGTATCTGTTTTTTTTACGACTGGCTGTCTGTATGTGCGGTGGTATCCTTACAGCAAAAAGTTCGAAGCTTTTTTTTTATATAAAAATAGGGGGCAAACGAGCAGACGGGTCACCTGATGGTAAGTGATCACCGTCGCCCATGGACACCTACAGCTCAGAGTCACAAGTGCGTTGCCGGCCTTTGAGGTGGGAGTACGCTCTCTTCTTGAAGGTTTGAAGGTCGTATCGGTCCGGAAATACCGTGGTGGACCGCCAACTATCCAGGTGGTGTGAATGATAGTTTTGTCGCGGTGAACGTTGGCGAAACGAAAGTCCGAACAAGTCCTCGGAGCACTCCCCATGGTACATGCGATAGAGAATGCGGAGCTTCTTTGAAGCTTCGTTTTTTTTACGACCGGCTGCCTGCCTGATTGGGATTGCTGTTATCGGTTTAAGTATGTTTAAATATTTATTTGAGTATGTTTATCAGTTGTTTAGTACCCATAGTACAGGCCCTGCCTAGTTTGGGATTGGGACTAAATGACCGTGTGTGAATTGTGTCCCACAATTTATTATTATTATTAAAATTGAAGTCCCCCCTCCCCTTTAAATAAACGTTCCGCGATCTAACTTCTATTTTACAGAGCTTAAATTTTTCGTTTGAATGCGCTGCAAATCAACGCCTTTCAAATGCAAAGTGATGTGCTATGTTCCTGCACTTTCAATGTGCATTTTGAGTTTCTGATAAGAAAAGCTGTAGAATACGCTTTGAAGCCCTTTGCCGGAATAAATATTTTTTACTTCTACAATTTCTAGCAAAATTTACTATATATTACATAGATTTTTCAGTATATACTCCGTATTTGACAACGTTTAATATACTGGTATACCTACTCCTCAATCATAATAAAACTAATAAATAAAAACTTCTAAGATTTAGATCCTATCCAATAGTTTTGATGCATTCAGCAAACTCATGGCCCCTTCCTACTTCTTCATCTTTGCAGTTTTTACACTAACATTTCTATGATAAAGTTGGGCAGAATTGTGTTTCTCATTAAATCCCTTTTAGTTATAAGTTATCAACATAGGTTATGGATGTTTGTAAACTAACATAGGTTAGTATAGATTTGTATGTTGTGTCTGTTTTTTTTGTAACTAACATAGTCTATACTATAAGATACTTTGTTACTAACTTGTATGGACCTAGAAGTTTGAAAATAAATTATTATTATTAAATAAATTATATAGATACAGTACCACAGATATTCTATCCTGACCAAGCCTAGACTACGTATAAAATAACAAAGACAAAAGGTAATCGTTACTTGGAAAAATCAAACCAGCTTTTATATAAACTGATATTGTCTCTACAAAAAGGCATGTCGTCATTTGATCTCCGCTTTGTGGTTCCATTTCGTCGGTTACGTGTCGATAGCTACAATAGTATTTGGGGAATCATCTTTGATTAGTTTTACTACGGAATTGTGAAGCGAATCTATCCATGATTCCAATTTGATTAGAACTATTTATGACATTTTTACAAGCTTTTATCTAACTTGCATTGTGTGTTAGTTTCGGTCAAATAATTCTGGAATTCGGCATACTTGTAAGTTCGGTGGCAATGCAATATTATGGTACGATCTGATGATGGAGCCGGGAGGTGGAACTCCTCAATGGCGACTCTTATTTTGGGCTCTTTTGATTTGTTCTAACGAGGGCAACACACACAAAGTTTGTTTTTTAGCTTTATTAAGCTACAATTATAATGTATTATTCTGTCTGTGTAATTTTTTATACCTTATTGATGAGGAAGTATGCAATAAGGCCAACCTTTCACGCGTAGAGATTGCGGAGAGTTTTAAGAAGACAATTGACAAGATTTATAATTATTGAATGATATACTTTTGTTTATTGGTCACTAGCGACCCACCCCGGCTTTGCACGGGTGCAATGCTAACACTAAAACCGTCCTATTGAATCACTCTATCCATTAAAAAAAACCGCATCAAAATCCGTTGCGTAGTTTTAAAGATTTAAGCATACAAAGGGACATAGGGATATAGGGACAGAGAAAGCGACTTTGTTTGATACTATGTAGTGAAGTGAAAGACTTTCACTTGAAATTATATTTTTTAAATTAACATTATTTTAACTCTCTTCGTAGGTATCCTTTGAAGCAATTAGTTGTAATAATCGGTCGTGCAGATTTGGCGCGACTTTTTCCTTCACCACGACCTTAGTAATAAAGCGCATAATCTCACGCCTTTTTTATTCCCGAGGGGGTAGGCAGAGGTATTCCATTACTGGAAATACCCACATTTCACGAGATATATTGGACCCCTAAACGTGATAGGTGGTGAGCCTATCGCCGGACCGGGTCTATTACACATGTCTCAGAATTAATTCTGAGACCTGCGGGTTTCCTCACGATGTTTTCCTTCACCGTCGAGCTAGTGATAAATATGTACGTAAGTTTTTGAAAAACTCATTGGTACATGCCAGGATTCGAACCCGAGCCTCACTGATTTAAGGCAGGCTCTTTAACCGTCCGGGCTATCACCGCTCTTTAAGCTCTTTTATAAAGCGCATACTTACTACTTATTGATTGCATTACAGGTTAAGCCATTTTGTACAATGCCTAGATACTTCTATAGAATGAAGTACACACTCCCGATCACAGATAGGTACGTAGAGAGGAACGTCAATTTTCTTTGCTAAGTTGGTTTGGAGTTGAGTGCAATCAACATATACGTAGCATGTTTGGTGTGCTTGGCTTTAGCAGTTGAATTTTGTCATGTACCCAAGTTTGCTTTTAACGTAATACCTACTAAGTAAATTTATTCCTTATTGATTCTGTTTTGGAATTCATATATTCACGCTTTTTTCTGGGACACTGCCTACATTCAAAACTAAATACTAACTTACTAACTAAATGACTTAACTAACTATACTAGTTTTATCGAGCCCTATGATGGGTTTACCTAGTAAAAACGCTACAGATTGTTATAACGCGCAAAAAATGCTTGATGTCTTAAACTAGCAGGTCTTAAAGTATTTATTTCCGTGCCAAAGGATTTTATTTTAATGGCAATGGTATTTATGAAAACTCTGATTTTATCTTTTGACTTTGGTATAAACGATTTGCAATCCTGTCTTACAGACTTTTTGCTAATGCATACTGCGGCGGGTACGTAGTATACATCTCTTCTCATCTATACTAATATTATAAAGAGGAAATATTTGTATTTTTGTATGTTTGTTGCGAATAAACTCAAAAACTACTGGACTCACGGGAACGGGAATTACTCGGGTAAAACCAGGACCGCTAGTAAGTAAAGAGACCTAGATTTGTCAACAAAAATAGATTAGAAGTGCGTCTACCTACACTCTCATCTAATATTCTAGGCGCGACGTAATAGCTGACGTCACTCTAATACAAATTTCAATACACAAAAATAATCATTACAGCAAAATATTACTGGAGCACAATCAAAGGGAAATCGGACAATCAATAAAAGTAACAATTCCACCAATTGTCAAGGGAGTAGGAAGGAAACATCAAAAAGATCCTGAGATCAAATCAAGTAGTTTGACCTCTAGATCACCCCGCTTCTATTCCGCTCCCCGACCTAATTAAGTTACGAGTAAAGTTGCTATAAATGTTTCGGGGAGTTGTTGGGAGAATATTTCGAAAGGTCAGAAAAACCTCGGTCACTCCCTATAAAATGTATGAAACAAACTTGTTCCAACTTGCACACATACTGTGTAGCTGCGTGGGTTCTATATAATGATGTGATACTACAAGATGAGTATGAACAAAGCCCCAACGTTTTGCAACTTTGCTGCGGCGCCACAACGCAATGCAACTTTGCTACGTCACCAGAACGCAACGCAACTTTGCTACGGCGCCCGTGACGCAACGCAGATCTTCTATGGCGCCGCAGTGGCAGCGTCTAAGGGTCAGTCTGTTTACGACAATGGAGCGCTATAAATGAGATAAGGAAATTCCTGTCAACATCTTTACAATAGAGACATAATACCTAATTTATAGCGCACCACTAACCCCTGCCAACGCCTAACCAATACTGCCATAGATAATAGTGTAGTACGTTGGTGCTAAAACCTTGCATTACCTCCCCTCTTCCTGTCTCCTTCTCTTCCTCCGCTTTTCTCCGCTCTGGCCTCAAAAGTCCTGTGTAGTTAGACTTTCATATATAGGAGATCCTGGGAATATCGTGCATAATATATACCATTCTGTAAGCTAGTTTCATTTATAACAGGTACCTACTTACTACAAAATATAGCACTTGCTGTAATTGTGGACAGCTACAAATAACAAAGCAAGTCGACTTATCATATGGAATATAGTGACGTACCTTTGACACTAATTAAAATATATGGAAAAGGGGGATGTAAAATCTTCCGAAAGGCTAGGTCTCAGAATTCATTCTGAGACATGTGTAAATAGACCCGGTCCGGCGATGGGCTCACCACCTATCACGTTTAGGGGTCCAATGTATCTCGTGAAATGTGGGTATATCCAGTAATGGAATACCTCTGCCTACCCCCTTGGGGATGAATGGCGTGAGATTATATTATTTTATTATAGGCTAGGTAACTGAGGACCAGTTCAACAACTAATGTTAGATAGTTGTATTTATGCAACTTCTTTTGGGAACTTTGATTGCGCAGTTTAGAAGGTTCCTGCCGACCACGGCGCTTGTTTCACTATTTAGGACCTATTGATGGCGCTACAAACATATTGAACAGAGCGAGGCGCGCGAGCGTATCCTACCTACTACTAAAAAACACGTTTATGCAAAAGAACGTGGACTATATGAAACGGCAAAGCAATTGCGACGCAATTCCGAGAGTAAATAAATAGTCTATTCATTTGCCGAGAGAAGCAGCATTGTGATCGGGGCGGGAATGAGTGGTCTATAGGTAGTATAATTTATTACTCTATGGCAGATTGAGCTGTGGGTTGTTAAAAGGTTGATGCACTAAAGTTTACTGCCAACAATATCAAACCTCTTTGCTTAATAAGAGCAAAGTACATAAATGCGAATTACGACGCGCTTATGGGGCGATTTCAAAATTTATGTCCAACCTTACTATTATGGGATCAGTATATGAGTTTTTTATGGCCTTCGTCTCGTTGGCCTCGATATCGGGTGAATAAATAGTAGTCGTTTGTTTTAACTATGTAAAAATTACCCATTTTTTTATTTTTGAGTGTTCTATTTGCTGTTTGGTAGTCTTTTGAGTAAAAGTTTGTCGGTTGGGTGGACCACATTTCATCGGTCGGATCATGGTTGTTGGTTTAATATCTGTGTGTAAAGTACGTACTTAGTACTTATTTAAGTAGGTATGTTTATCAGTTATTTTGTACCAATAGTACAGAATCTGCCAGAAACTGACAAGTCCTTGATGGTGGAGTCGGTTTCCGTGTTCAAATTATAGGTAACGTTAGTTTTCGTTTCCGTCGTTTTCCGTACATACATCTATGGTTTGGGTTCAAATTCAATAGAACATGAAGATATAATGAATGATTAATGACGATGTGATTGCAAACTCATCCGTCAATTAACTCTACAGCACTTGTTCAGAGATACTGACACTATATTAATCATCATATTAATTTTGAGTTAAGGAGTAAGCAATGAGATTTTATGCACTATACACTCACGTCTCACCATCGGGGAAATTGTTGAGGTATTTACATTCTGGAAGTAAAAGTATCACTTTTTCTCATCAGTATACTTTTCGGACTCCGACAGCCCATCGGTAAGAAGTGGTGAGCTGAATGAGGCAATTAATCTATGGTATTTGAGAGTCTAAGGCTTTTAAAAAAGGGACCACATAGTTTTTTATTATTTAAAAAAAATATTGTAATAAAGCTTTTTCTATTTACAACTTTTTATGGATATGTATTTTTATTTATTCGTTTATTTCCTTGAATTTTTAATTGCAGCGCCCGTCCAAGCTTCATGTGTGTACTGTCTCTTACAGGGCCGGATCTACCTAAGGGCTACTTGGGCTACAGCCCAGGGCCCCGAGGTTACAAGGGGCCCCCCGACCCCGCTAAAAACAGTAGGCGATAATTTGAATTTAAAAAATAGTTGTCTGTAAAGTCGGTTTACGGACGATATTTTTAAGTGATAACGTCATAAAAAATATTGATGAAAAATTGCATACTTTTATGAATTGAGTTAAGGAGGGAAGGGACTATAACGATTAAGGTACCTGCCCTTACTGACTCGTCTCAAAAATCCACCCTGTATATCACTATTTCGGTTCCTCTCTCACCATAAGGTTGCCTGGGAGAGATTGCTACCACAGCAATAAGGTCGCCTTTTTTACAACTAACACTTGCGTAGATTTAAGTAAAATTTATGTTTTTTGTGCAATAAAGAATATATAATAATAATATATCATTATAGAAACAGTTTTTTGACATGACTATTAGTTGAGTACTTAGATAGGCCCCTAAGTAGTTTCAGCCCAGGGCCCCACAAATTCACGATCCGCCCCTGGTCTCTTACATTACCTACAATCTGTAAAACTAGATGAAGAAATAAACGGCATGAGTAGGATTAAATTCGCTTTATTAATAAAACTTTGTGATCTCAGCAATAAATACTAGCTGCGAGGAACAGTCCTACAAGCTGCAAGAAAAAGAGCGACCAAAACGGCTTTGCAAATACGTAGTAAATGAAGTTTTATGTCTAACCTAGCTCGCGGTAAAAATAGGGCTGTCAAAATACTAGCACAAACTGACGAGTGTCGCTTTGCAGCATAGATGTATAGAGATCTGTGGGTATATCATAGATATAGGAGAATGTGAGCTATACGAATAAAATAAAATTACAGTGTCATATGTAGATTAAGAGCTTAAAACTACAATTTTAATTGAAATATTCGTGTATATTCCTTATAGATATCTCGCACAGTATTCTAGGAAAATTTATTTTATTCCGTAGGTTATAAAATATACACTTAGAAAAGTCAATAGTCTAATAACAAGGCACACTAAACTCGTCCATGAAGAGTGGCTAAATATAAACAGCAGCCCATCTCCACCGACGAGTTGCTGGTTCCAAATGCAGTACCCCGAGAAGAACCAGCAAGAAACTCAAGGGCAGTTCTTGCATGAGCTATGTAAATACTTACAAGATTTTTAACGATATTAGTCATACACTCTCGCACGCAACATTTATATTAATTATTTAGACTAAATAATCAGTCAGTCAAGTTACTACTCACTTTATTTCTATTGCCACCGTTCCTTCGAGTAAAACCATATTATGCTATGCTATGGCTTCCATTTGTATTGCTGCAGCACACACAGACAAATGCTACTGTATATTTAGTAACTGTATGCGTATGACTGAAGTTACAAAGAAACGTTTTATTTTTTCACCGCGCATACGAGGATAAAATATAGCCTATATGTTAATCTGATATACTTATAAGCTATATAACTGTAAAGTTTCAACAAAATCCCTTCAGTAGTTTTTGCGTGAAGGGAGCAACAAACATCCGTACTCACAAACTTTCGCTTTTATAATATTATGTAGGATAGGATAAACCATTTTTAAACGACCAACCATAAGGATCTTTCGTTTAAAAAGGGGTTTGACAAATTATTTTTCGATCTCCAACGAGTTTCCACCTCGCTTAGAATGGCCCGGAAATTGTCACTTTGCACTGGGCAACCCTAGTGTCGAATAGGGCAGTCGATGTAAACGTTCGGCTATAAAACGTAATGGATTGGACAAGGCGACGTATTTGCGTCATGTTGGTTGGTTGTGATACGGTTTTATGCGATTTTTTTAAATGTTTTTGCGTCTTTTTTTAGTCAGCAAATAAGAAAACACGTTATAGTTCCCTAAAGGCTATTTAACTGATTTTTGGGAATAATCTCAAATTATTTAATAATGTTTATAGCTTAAATATGTCTAATAATCTAATAATGAAGGAATAGGTCACTAAAACCTTTGTTGAGCAATATGGCGTCGAACGACACATGACGCCACATGGCGGAAAATAAATTTTAAGTCACCAAAGACAGTGAAGGAAATATGGCAGACAAAGCAACTACACACAAAGTTACAAGAACTATTTATAAATTATAAAATATTATTTAGTCCATGAAGAATATACTTCTCTTTGTCAAAGGATCAGCCTAGCTATCCAGAGAGGGAATGTAGCCAGCCTTCTGAGCACTGTCCCACATGGTTCCTCTTTAGAGGAAATTTTTTATCTGTAATTATTGTAAATTAATGTTTATTTTCTTTGTGAATAAGTAGTAGAAAGATTTTTTTTATTTCTTAAATAATAATGATAGTTATGTAAGTTATGTTACTTTGCTAACGGTTGATAAATGAATCTTTAGTGAAATGGCGTAACAGTTTAATTCCTGTACTTTAATAGAATAACGCGATTTTTGATCGTCTGGCATTGACCGAACGGTAATATCAATAATAATAATAATGTATTTTTATTTCTCTCCACAAAACTTTACATTTTAAAATTATGGGATGCAGGGCAAAGTCTTTACTAGGTCTGGCCTGTGTTATAGATCTCCAGGAACCCACCCCGCAGCTTATTGTAATGCTAAAACTAAAATAGTAGAGCTAAAATAATAAGTGTGTACCAACACACTTATTATTTTACGATAGCGTAGCGACATTATTGCTATCAAGGTGGCATTCCACATATCCACTACTTACCAAAGTAGTGGATATGTGGAATGCCACCTTGATAGCAATAATGTCGCTACGCTATCGTTATCTTACTCGACAATTTCATCCAGTTTAGTTACCTAATCGTATCGGTTGGGGTGCAGTTGACTTTTCCTAAAAAATAAATCTTACGCCTTATATCCCCGAAGGGGTAGGCAGAGGTATTCCATTTCTGGATATACCCACTTTTCGACTTTTCTTATCTATAAAAATCGCTACTTAACTACTTGCATTCCATTAGAAATATAAATGTTCGTGAAACCCGATTTTATTAGAGCACAAAAATTAATAAAACCCCAGTCCTTGTTCCAAAGCAAAAATTTTATTGCAAAAGTTACGTCGAAAATTTCATTAAAATCTGGGGACACAGACGGATGTCAAATATTGAAGAAAGGTCACCTTGAGATATTGAAGCCATTTGCAAACTATTACAAAAAAACGAACAAAAGCAGTAATACTCCAGTGGTTAGAGAGCCCGCGTCTCATAGGGCTCGGGTTCGAACCTATATGACTACGACTTTTCAAAAATATACTTACATAATGTATGAATAAAAACTTAATGAGGAAACAATGTGTCTGAGGCATGTGTTACAGCAACCCGGCACGGCTATGATCACCGTATGTGGTGTTCAGGTTTAGGGGTCCTAAAATACAGGACTGGAATACCTCCGCCGACCCCCTCGGGGATAAAGGCGTGAGCATATGTTATTCTTAAACCGGCGAACACAGAAAATCATTATTGAAGTATACTCGTGCTCTTTGGTGTAGAGACAAAGGGAGGCTTAGTAGCCCATCAAAGAGCTGCTGCTATGTTTGGTCGAGGCTTCAAAGTTCCCTATGTCTGTATGGATTACCCTAGATATCCAAAAAGCAAAATTTTACCAGCCTTCTTAGTAGCAGTACTAATGGGATATTTTGTTGTAGAGCGTTAGCAAAATAATAGGGTTGTGTCCTACCTAGTCAAATCAGTTACTTTTTACGATCTGTCAAAACGAAATTTTACTATGGAAAATGTACTGAAATAGCAAACCGTGACCAAATTAACCGTAGCAAATTGTAAATTGAAAATCGAAATACATATTTTGAGGTGTTTTGGGATAATCTTTTTAATTTATGACTACTCGCAATTTAATTTCGATGCTGTCAACTACCCAATTCTTGCTTTCCATACTTAGTTTATTTATTTAAAATAGGCGTGTTCTAAGCTATATGGAAAGACTATGAACTTCAACAAAAAGATTCATCGTCTTAACAAATCCCTTTGAGGGATGAATTTCATAATTAATGGTTTGTTTGTTAAGTGTACAGGTATTTACAAAAAAAAAACTACATTTGTATAGAAGACTAGCAGCGCCCCGCAGTTTCACCAGCGTAGTTCCCGTTCCCGCGTGTTTTAGGTTTTTTCCGGCAATTATTTGAATTATTCTCGACGTAAAAACCATCTTTGAACTTCAACGAACATTTAAAAAAAAGAATTGGCCAAATTGGTCCAGGCGTTGTTGAGTTATGCGCTTACCAACACATTTTGCGATTCATTTTTATATTATTTACAGTTAAAAATTTTCTGAAGTTGCAAACTAACACCTAAAACTAGTTACGTAAACTAGTAACGCCAGTCGCAGAGGCTGCATGTATGAAATTGGGAAGCCCCCTAAACATTTTGTCGATCTAGAACAAACAAATTTAAAACTTAATCCATGTGCCACACGTATCATCTTCTATATCGTCATTTTAAATTAAGTGCAAAATATTTAAAATGGTATATCAAAATATTAACAAGAAACTATTTTCGGCATTGATTTTTTTCACACTCTACTTTACTAGTTAGTAACAACGATTATTCGAAAAATTCAAAAACAATCTAACACACTGTAAATAAACAATACACGCACACTACCCAAACAAAAATTGAGCGAAAATATCAAAATAAATATACAAACTAACCCCATAAATGTGGTGATTTGGTGCGGTAGTGAGGGTTTATGCAAAGCATGTTTACAAATTAATATTCTAATTATAAGAACAAGAAAAACATTTGAACAAGACATTTCTCTTACATATTTGTACCTACAATTAAAATAATTGCACTTGATTGAAAATGACCTTATATCTACGTATATAGGTAATACTTTTATTATTAACAAAGGGTAAAATTTTACTAACATTCTGTAAATAAATGTACCTACCTATTTTCATTTCACATTTCAAACTGCATTGGAATTCGAATACCTACATCATTTAATGCACATGAAGCGAAACACGCGCGGGCACAAAAACAAACGAAAGCTGAAATTAAATCGGCTTTCATTGCGTCCAACGCAGCTTTTAAAGCAGAGGCATGGCAATGTTTTTTCAGTACTATGCAATAAGTTATACGTTCCTTTTTTGCTGGCTTTTTAAACTTGGTTAAAATAGCATACAAATTCTCGACGTCAGTAACTTTTGCTGTTATTTTATGAATAAACGTAGGTTGAATATTATGTAAGTACCTACTTACAGTGTATGCTCAAAATCTAACTATAGAGACATCATAGCCTCTCTAAAAAGAAATTCGGCTAGAGAGACAGAGGTAGAACTAACTGCATGCTAAATAAGACATGACATTAAAAATAACTTTCACAAAATAAAATTATATCATATGGAATTGCGTGGTCGAAACTGATAAATAAATGATGATAAAGAAAAAGTTGAAATATTATTTCAAAGACAATTTAAGTAATTCATTATTTTATAAACTTATATTCCAGTTCCAGTTCTCCTGCCTGAGACGGTTATTAACAAAGATACAGGTCTGTTCTGTGGTTACTTAACGGTACGAAAACATCGCAAAATAAACCTGTAGAATTAGTTCTGTTCTGAGCCATGTTAATAGCACCACCACCACCATTTGTCACTATTTGGGGTCACTAAAATAATAATACTATGGACACTAAACAACTGATAAATATACATTAAACATCCACACACGAAGCCAACAGACATGTTCATGCACACAAATGTTGGCCCTGAGCGGAAATCGAAGGTTTCAGAAAGCAGGGTCACTACAAACTGAGCCAACTGGCCAGAAATATATTGGCCAAGCAAGTTCTTCTAGAAATATAATACTAGTCTCAATCCCCGATATCACACATGTATGGCTGTATAATATACCGCATAACGGTATCAATATTGTGCCGACACCTGTCGCTCGTAACTTCAGACACGTGTAAGACGATAGGCTTTTCGCAAACGTGTTGATGCCAGCAGGCACCGTTGTTTCTGTGTCCAGTACCTAATGGCAACCGGATACAGTCTGGTTGCTACTTCTGGACACTTGTACTGTTCGGTGCTTGGTTTGTGTACAACTATCACAATTGTATGGAATTTTAGTAAAAAAAATATCTACACCCTTTTATCTACGAGGGGATAGGCAGAGGGATTAAATGTCTGGAAATACTCACGTTTTACCAGTATATTCTTTGGACCCCTAAACGTGATAGATGGTGAGCCCATCTCCTACTGTCAAACATGTCTCAGAATTAAACATGGGACCTGTGGGTTTCCTCACGATGTTTTCCTTCACCGTCGAGCTAGTTGATAAATAATATGTAGGTTCGTAAGTTTTTTGAAAAACTCATTGGTACTCCCCAGGATTTGATCCCGAGCCTCACGGATGAGAAGCGGGTTCTTTAAGCACAGGGCTATTATTGAAAAAAATGGAAATTTAATATAAAAATATAATACTACTGTATGTACACTGAAAAAAATGTCATTTCGGCGTAATCATAAAATAACGTGACGTTGGTCTAAAACAGGTGCATTATCGTAAAATAAGGAAATAATAGGTTAATACTATGCTATAATAGAAATATATTAGTTGGAATCGAATTGTTTGAGTAAGTAATGCGATATTATGATTCTTAGCATCGTAAAAATTTGTCACACAATATAATATTCTCTTCTTCAAATAATAACTCACTGTACTATAAATTTGTATGATATTGATAAAGTAAGATTATAATTATAAAACACAATGACACCGTCACCGTATTTTTATAGATTTCCTAGTTGAATATGAAGAAGTATCACCGAAAATACGATGAAGTCCTAGCACCACATTTAATTTTATAGAATAATGTGAATCCTACTAAAACTGATTACAGAATCTTATTTTTAGAGTAAGCATCATATTAATATAGTGATGATTACTAAAATACGACTACAGAATCTCATCTATGAGTATGCATAACATTCTGTGTGATTCCTTAAAAATAATATGATGACAGCACTTTCAGCGCTAGCTCCAATCGCTCCATTCTGCTCACATAATTATAACAAAGACATGATATTTTTTAATTCTTCGTAATCATAAAATAACGTGACGTTTGTCTAAAACTGGAGCATTGTCGTACAATAAGGAAAAAATAGGTTAATATTACGCTATAATCGAATTAATAAGTTAAGTTGGAATAGGTAATGCGATATTATAATACTTAGCATCGTAGAAATTGGTCACACAATATAATATTCTCATTTTAAATAATATCTCACTGTACTATAAATTTGTATGATATTTATAAGTAAGATTATAAACATAAAACACAATGACACCGTCACCGTACTTATATAGATTTCCTAGTTGAATATGAAGAAGTATCACCGAAAATACGATGAAATCCCAGCATCATATTATTTAATATTACAGTCATATTTTTTTATGCGCTAAGCATATTAATATAAGGGACACTACATAGAACGCGCCAATAGACGGCCGAGTTCTAAACCGCGCTATCGAAGTTTTCTAATGAGTTTGTATAAATACAACTGTCCAACATCAACCGTTGGACCGCGGTCCCCAGGCACGATCACTTCGCCTGGCGGAAGATCTTCCCTTTTCACGATGGAGATTCCACCTCCACTCCTCCATACTACTCTGACCCTCGACACCTGGACTAGACCTAACTGAATATAGGTATGATCATCGGCAAATAGTAGAAAAATAATAGTGGAACACACTAGTGTTAACGCACACGTGACGCAAACAAGTGTTGTCATACGTTCTCGATAGATGGCGCCATGGTCGAATTAAAACGCACTATCGTTTGACTCAGGGTTTAGATATAGTTAAGATGCATTTGACATTGTATCCACTCCGGCATTGAGTGAAAGGTTTCATAGAGAGAGAGGTTACCCGGCTCTTTTGGACACCTTTACAATATCTGGATCAGGGAATTTCGGGCACTATTTAGGAAGAGTTGTTTGACATTATCAGAACAGCTGAATTCCATGGTGAGGCTTCTAACTTGACAGTCTCTCCCACCGAGCCTAGCGTGTTACAATTTTTCAAAACTGGAAATATGAGGAAGTCCTTGATAAATAGTAAAAAAAATAATAGGACATAATAACTGGAGGTACGAGGAAGTCATCGATAAATAGTAGGAAATATAATAGTACGTAACTCGAGATATGATGAAAGCAAACATAAATAGTAGTAAACTTAATCACATTATGTATGCTCGTCCGACTAAAACCATGGTGACACGTCATCTTAAATGCAATTATCATCATCAGACGTGTTATCATCTTTCTTTTTGGTGATATCAGTATTCTCCGTCCTTGAGGTGAATTCATCTTACTTAACCTGATTTCACGTCTTTTATGATTACCAGTTTTCTCAGTGTAGAAATACGGTAATGGTATAATTATAGCCTATGTTATCCATGGATATTGTAGCATTCTAATGGTGAAAGGATTTTTGAAATCGGTTTCAGTGTTTGAGTTTATTCGTTACAAACATACAAAAACACAAATCTTTCCTCTTTATAATATTAGTGTAGATTAGATGTAGAAGTGTAGATTTGCATGTGCCCGCAACTGACAACATTAGATAATAAGTTTCTAGATCTTACTTCAAACACTTTTTGATCGGCAATTCTATGTAAAGTGGAAAAAACTAGGTGCATACAGTGTCTACGGCTTCACAGGTAGTCGTAGATTTCATAATGATTGTGCGAAAATAAAATATTAACTGATAACTTGTATCCGACACAGAACATAAAAGGATCTACGTTTGCGCTGCGCCTAAAATGTTGGAAAAAATATGTAAGCACGTTTTAACGTGGAAAATTGTCGAGATATGATTATTGGACATATCTGCTGAGCGGCAAGCCGTCGTCATTCCCTGGTTTGCATAATTCTGTTTATCACGTCACTGTTTCAGCGAAAGTATAAATGATGTCTGAATTTCGGTAATTTTTCTGAATGCAAATCAAGGCCTCGGATATCTTTTTGATTCGGAAAATTAATAAACTATACAACTATTATGATGGTAGAAATACTGAGCTACTGGAAACCCGCAGGTCTCAGAATTGATTCTGAGGCGTGTAACAGCATCCCAGTCCGGCAATGGGCTAATCACCCAACAAAACTGTTGACCTCAATAGGAATAAAGCTAAAGGCATGAGACTATTTATTTTATTTGGAAAGCAAAAATGCTCTCAATTTAGTTCTACTTATTCGTAATTTTACGGCGTTTTGAAACTGGTTTTATATTCAGTAGGTACAAATCGCTGAAGTAATTTTTCATAGTCATATTTTACACACATAACTCAGTTCTCTGTCGTTTGTTGACAATGATTTTTTTCCCTTTTGACTGAACACCACAGCGTTGGAATCAAATCCTATTTCTCTCAATTTTTCGGCTTTACGCTTCCCGAATTGATACGGTCGGGGCGTATTTGTTTCCGAATAACACAAAGTTTCACTTCAAAGGACTTTTTTAAATGGTTCACTAGACATGTGTACAGGCTGTGAATTTACGAATTTCTTAAAATTTTCCGTATCGATTGTTCAAAATTTTGTATCAACAAGACTGCCGAAAAGAAACGACGTTAGACAATGCACGGCCTTCAAGCCACACGGGTGTTATTTAAATGGTTAGCAGAGTATTCGTATTTTTGTAAGCAGAAAAATATAATCTGTAAGCAGAAATAGCTAATTGGTCAGCAACTCATGGCCAGCAAACATTACAAAACCTATCAGCATTTTATATCATTCTGGATGGCTGTAATTATTTTTGAGCTGCAATGAGCTGCTACTGTTTAATAAAATTTTGGTAAGCACTCAGAGGGGAAGCCAAAAAATATTTTTTGAGCTGCATATTATAAACTAGCGGATGCCCAGCGGCGTTGCCCGAGCGGATTCCGTTTATGCCCTTTCCCGTGGGAATTTCCGAAAATCCCTTCATATTGGTTGCCTACGACATATTTAAAACACCTACATATACCAATTATACCATATTTCAAATATCGGGTGCCCACCGGCGTTTTCCCGCTTGGATTTAGTTTATTCCCTTTCCCGTGGGAATTTCCAAAAATCCATTCATACCAATTTTCTATGACATATCAGACACCTTCATACCATTTTTCAAGTTTCTAGGTGTTATCGTTTCGGAGTACCTAGTACGTATTTCTCTTTTTAACCAGTTTTTATATTTTCCCGTGGGAATGAGATATTTTGCTGGAATAAAAAGTACCCTAGATTAACGACCCGGGTATACTCAGTTATCTCCATACCAAATTTCATCAAAATCCGTCCAGTAGTTTTTGAGTGATGCGTGCACAACCAGACAGACAGACAAAAATTCCAAAAATTGGTGTTTCGGTATCTATATCGATAACTATATACACTACCGTTAAATTTTTCAAAAAATATTTTATGTACAGACACGGCCCCGTTAGAGTTTTATTATATGTATAGAAGTAGCAAAAATAATCTTAGCAAACTTGTCATGCGCACAATGGGCGCATTCCTTACCAAGATTATGAACTCGGACTCGGACTCGGACCCGGCGTCCGAGTCTGAGTCCGGGTCCGGGTCCGGGTCCGGGTCCGGGTCCGAGTCCGAGTCCGAGTCGGAGTCGGAGTCGGACTCGGACTCCGACTCGGACTCGGACCTCCGTGCCCGTCGGAATATGGAGCGTGAGGTTTTTTCGTTACGGAATTTCTGGATTCGGTCCCCGCGCTCAAGGCCCGCGATAGAAGCTATGCAATAGCTTAAAAATAAATCTATATATGCTAAATTGCATTTCCTCCGCTTCGGGATGTATGTCGTTATCTTTATTTAGTACCGATGTACTTAGATGTGTTAGCTTAGTGGTTTATAAGTGCTATAATTATATCACAATATTTTGTCATCGACCAGATCGGCGATGTAGATGTATAAGAAACGCCAAATAAAGAGTACCCGAAACCGACGAGCATGCATGCAGTCGTTTGATGAATGTGGATTATTGTGGATGAAGCACGAGAGATGTTCCAGGTTCGTAGCAAGTTGGCAGTCTTTTGTCTCTGTCCAAAGTGGAAAAAGGCTTGAGATTATGTATAATGTTTTTTCTATGTTAATAGGTATAATAAATATAGAAAAAAAAGATGATTCTCCTCAAAGATCAAAGTGGGGCAAGAAACTCCTCAACAAATTTTTCTTTTCATTAATTGATATTCTATCATACTAAATTGAATCTCATAATTTGATTTATTTTGCTATGTTAACTCTACAATCTCTACTTAATATTAAAAAGCGAAAAAATAATATCTTTTATATTTATAAAGCTAAACTATTTATCTTCTCAAGATCATACAAATCCGAATACAATGAAAACTATTTCTGTGGCACCCTGGCACCCTCATTTATCTTGACTTTTCCTGACACAATAATGTCGTTTCGTGAAGTAAGTAATAGAGATATAAAAAGAGAACAAAGGATAAAACGGCTCGTACAGTAAAAATAGAACTAAAATGTCGTCATAAAAACAAATAGAAAGAATAATTTGCATGATGTTAGGAAAAAAAGCAATTCATAAAGTTTGTGTCATGACAGTACTCAAAACAGATTTTAGAACTACTATTTGTATGAAACCCGCGGTCATCATTTTGGGTACGTAGGTACGTACCCACCAAAATGATGAGAAAATTTTACCTCAAGTTACTCCTAATAATTCGCTTTCCATTGGTGAAAGAATTAAAATCAGCCCAGTAGTTTCAGTCTAATTATTACAAGAAGGCAATTGTTTTAGTGAAATCAAATTAAATCTTCACTTAAATTATAATAAAGAGGAAGGATTGGCTTCTTGTAATAATTAGACTGAAATAAAAATATCAATACTCGACGAACCCTTCTATTGTTGGTGAATGCGTTTTGATAAGAAATAAAGATATCCAACAAAAGGCTCGCCGATGTACAGTCAAGAGCACGCTAAGCTTGACACTTTGGACTTTGACCCGGCCCTGTATTCTATGGCGCACAGTATAAATCAGAGCTCAGCTTAAACTGGTAGTGTAAGGCTTGACTTGCTCTTGACTGTACAAGGTTGCCACCCCACTATAACTCTATTGAAACCGATATCAAAGACGTATTTGAATCACAAAGTGTAAGAGACCTCAGAGCAGCGTCCGCAACAGAAAATCTCGGAACATTTTTGTATTTTCCAAATTTACAATATAAAAATATAAAATAATTTGCGCATGACTTAGTTTTAAGCTTTGCAGAAGCAAACTATAGCTACTTTGGATACATACACAACTGATAAATACATAACAATATATTGAAGTATAGATAGAAACATATTATTGTACCAGCATGACTCCTTGGATTAAGATTTTAATTACAAAAAACCTCTTTGATATGCACTCGATTTTTTATTTAATCTCTACTACCTATGGTAGGTTGGGTATCAAAGCGATTCCCAAACACTCGGCTCGATCTCTGTCATATTTTTATTATCAGATTTCTTATAATAAGAGTCCAGAATCCGCAATTTCATTTTGGAAGCCTTATCCAATATACCTACTTCACTTTGAGGTGTTCTTCTAGAATTAATCTCATCAAAAACATAAATGTGAAATGAGAGCCAAGTTCAATATTATGCCTTGGTTGTTGACTTCAACGACAAAAGAAGTGAAATCTAAATGGGTGCCAAGTTCAATGGTCAGTCCTGAAATTTATTTATAACAACATAAAATATCAATTCTTCTTATAACTTAGGATAATATATTGTAGCCTAAGGTCTGACGTGGCTAGTTTTCACATACCAATTATTATGTTCGATGACTGGTTTCTACCAGCAAGCCAAATTTTTCCATAATAAAATAAGACACGACAAGTAACAGGTTTAGAACTTGCGAAGGCTATAATAAACTCGGCTCGATCTCTGTCATATTTTTATTATCAGATTTCTTATAATAAGAGTCCAGAATCCGCAATTTCATTTTGGAAGCCTTATCCAATATACCTACTTCACTTTGGAGGTGTTCTTCTAGAATTAATGAATTCACCCGTCAAATGTAGCATCTCCAAATTGGCTTCATAACGTGACCCTGTTTGCCGACGTGAGCTCCAATCTTATTTCGGCAACACATATTCAGGCCAGGCCTGGAATCAGTTATTACCCCCTGTAGTCTGATAAAGTTAGAGATTACCTCAATGAAAACGGCTTAACGAAAGGCTACCATTCACCTATGGGTAAGAAATGAAAAGTCACATATAGTTATCTGATGTCGATAAGGAGACATTTGCTGACAATAGTATAGTAATTGACAGGTACTTTTTATTATCTAGTACAGACAGAACATAAGTTTTAGGGTTTCATATCCAAACAAACAACAAACTCTTTCTTAGTTTCATCGCCCTCGATCAATGATAATAATATATCAGGATCCTGACGTATCCTATTTTTTAATGATAAGTACTTGTACCTATTATCATAACCTCACTGTTATAGATCAAATATATTTATACAAAACTGGAATTGATATGGAAAACTGGGCCGGTCCGGTACGGAACAAAAATGAATGCCTGTGTCTGCTGTTAATCAGACCACTGTGCTGTCATCTGCACGCACATCCGGACTCACAATGGCAACTTCTGTGCGGAAGACCGGAGAGGCCCCTTTTATTCTTATCGTTGACTTTGTGACTACCGTCCGGATTTCACGGACAAGACATTAGCTGTGAAAGAGTTCCTTGTTTTTCTATTTCTGTAAAAAGTCAAGATCCTATTGTTTGACGCTAAATCCTATAATAATAAACGAGCACTATATTTTAGTATACTTATTTGTGACAGCGTTCTCGACGAAACGGATTTCGATTAAATTTACAACACAGGGGGTGACAAATCGAGCTACCTAAGACCTGATTTTTAATTCCGTAAAATTCTGACGTTTTGAAACTGAAAATTGAGACAAGAAATATTCCTAAAGAGAGAGAAAGAGACCAAAAAGGGTTTGTTTATTTATGAACTGCCTGCTGTCAGTATTGCACAGAATTTAAAAAAATGTACATTAGTCGATGCCTTTATGATACTTATCTTCTACTCAGGTACTTTACTTCGTCCCTTGTTGGTTTTGCCTTTAGAGTCAGATCAGTGGCGGATTAAGGCGGTCGGAGGTTCGGCGGAAAACCTGAATGAGGCCACCCCGGTCTTAGAACTTTTGGAGTTGGAGGCCCCCCAAGCCGAGGGCGGGCCTCTTGTCCTAGGGGGGGCCAAATTTAGTGTAGCTTTAATTAATGTCTTTTATCCTTGTTTAGGATTTGATTAGGAGAACTTTTCGCTAAATTTTGAGGCCCCCCAGGACCAGAGGCCCGGGGCGGACCGCCCCTATCTTAGTCCGCCAGTGAGTCAGATGATATACCATCCTACGAAACGCTAACATTACTTCTCTCACTCGTTTTGAAAACAATCCTCAGGTGCTCTTAGGTCTAAAATATTAGTGTTTCGTTTCTACGCTCGGGACGGAAAACGATCTGAGATATTTCAGAAGATATTGCGTTTATTTCTTGAGCTATTTCCCAAAGGAACAAAGCATATTGAAATTCGCATACTTTGTCTTAAGATGTCGTCGGATTTTCAAGTATCGTCGATTGATATTGTAGTTTTGGTGAATTGAATCCTAAGTTAAGAGACGAGACTGTTCTATACCTAAGTTCGAGACCTAATCTATAGATGCAATAAGATTATCTTATAATAGGTACTTTTGTACCTATGTAAGTATATTTACTTTATCAATGTTAAAGGTAAATATTGGGTTTTTTATCATTCAATTTTATTTTATTCAATGAGAACCCAAACAAAAAGTCATGTGTTATACTCAACTCGTTTAGAAGTTATGTAAGTAATGTAGTTTGGGTGTTAGTGTCTATTTATTTGGCACAGTCTGAGGTCAAACGCGTTTTTTGTATATTAATAAAATATATAGTTGGATTTCTGAAAACATAGAATAATTCGTATAATATTACTTCATTATCGATTGCAAAGTGAAATACTTAGAATATTGTTTAAAGACTCTGAAACAGAGCGATTTCATTCTTTAATATTACACTAAACTACTAAAACATCAATCCTGTCTATAGCCACCTTTAAAATCTTACTGAATCATAAATTCCTCTCATATTTCATTTGAAACACGACCTAAATCCTCACCGAAAAACAATTCTTCATAAACAATCTGAGCAGCTTAATGTAGGTCAGCTCAAAACTAATTAGACGTCGGAAAGATCTCGTGACGACGACTCTAGACGCCTCTTGATACACTAGAGCCACCATATTGTGAACAAACGACTGTGGCGGGAAAATAATATGAAAATTAAACCACTAAAAAGAATCTAGTCCGTGGAAAAAACCCTTTATATAACTGGCAAGTTTATGCCAAAAAATACCATTCTCGGTATCGATTCAAAATAAAATTAGTGTTGATTTAATTATTTTCTTTTAAACCGCTTTGTTTGTCAAAATATAAACTATTTTTCCGCAATTGCAGCTAACTTTGCAAAAGAGACATAATTAATTATTTCTTTGCTTACACCCCAAAAACTAATTTGTACTTCATAACTCATTCCTCGGCAAAAACAGCCTTTAGTAAAAATGTAAAGAGATGAATCGGTAAGATAAACTCTTTGAAATCCTCTGACCATGGTGCCTATAAAAACAAGTGTAATCTGCGTCTTGAATCTGTTTTTGCAATATTTTGCCGTGATAAGGTGAAAGAAAGGGGGAAAGGGCGAGGCAGCAAGTAATTTCACTACCCTGTGCCGGAAAATTTGTTTAATAATAATAAGTATCATAGTACATTTCAATAGGTAAAAGGTATGTTATTTTCACTTATTCTACTTACTGTACTATCACTTTTTTTTACTACTTTTTACCTTTTTTTGACTTTGATTCCCACAAGGGCTAACATTTATTTATGTAAGTATTTCAGTATCTTTAGCAATAGTTCTATGATTTTTCTTAGTACCTTCTTAATTTAACCACCAATGAGGATGAATTATAATTACATATATTTAATTTTATTATAATTATAACCTATCGTAAGAACCAATCGAATAATTCCACTATTGCACATCAGTTCTGATGTACAGAACAAATTAATTTCGATTAAGGGATTTCGAATATCATTGCTCTGTCAAAATAAAAATTACAGGTGTCGTAATCTTTCTATTCAAGATGAGATGTCTCATTTCAAGATACACCATAAAAGTAGGTATGTTTATTCTTCAGAGGTTGCTAAGTTAGCTGACACTTTAACTAATGAAAATCACAGTGAAAAGGCGGTTCAGGCAACTGACATCGTCATCTAAGTTTACAAAAGACGACTCTGAAACGACAGGTGACGGCCTTTCAGCTTTTCAGGTTTCAGCAGCAACGATATCACACAGGTTACAATGTTCATAAAGAAAATGAATTTTGTGCGCAGCGTTCTTGACGTGTCGTACTTAAATTACGTTACCTATACCTACAAATAAATAAATAAAAGTAAATTTGTGTGCATATACCAAAAAATACAATTTTAAATAGTTTAATAGTTTAATTCGAAGTAAATGCCAAAATTTAAGTGAATTCTCCTATTTATACCATACCTATAACATAGATGAGCGGTTTGAGAGGTTTTATATGAAAGTTTTGTCTCTAAAAAAGGCTTAACAGATTTGAATATAAATTTTAGGGTGCAAAACTTTTCACTTATAAATATTTGTGAGTAGAAGTTCCATTTCGATACCGTGCAGGGTTCAGAATATCATACATTTTATGTTAGTGGACCGAAGCGAAACAAATCTGAAACTATTGAAGTCTACATATTTTTTATTTTTCGTTAATTCTATTTTAGTACTGCCAAATCCCAAAAGTTAATCTATGGATAAAAGTTTCACCAATAGTTTTGCTGATTTACATTTATGTAGATTATACCTTACTTTGGACGAATTATCCAGAATTATACCTACTTCAAGTAGTAGGTACCTACCTACCTAATTCAAGTCATTATTATCATATAAGTTTTGTCTATACCAAAGAGACACAATGAAATAAGTATATATTGAAATTGAAATGTTTTAAATTTCTGTGAAAATACAGACGGAAGTTTTGTTTTTGTTCCTGTATTAAATTTTAAACAATTGCCGCGCGCTCTCGAAACAAACAAGTTACAAACGTAAACAAGTGTTTACTTATTCACATATGCTTCCTTCGAAGCACATCGTAAGCATGATAAGGCCAAGATAAGGCATAAATATTAAACTTTATTCAAGACCGCTTTTTTTAAATGTTGGTTTGTCCTTATTTCACGCGGCACTAAATGCTACGTTTTCGACTTCGGCACTAAATGCTACGTTTTCGACTTCTTTTTCTGTGTCTAGTCTTGTTTATCTTTTGTTAGATTTGTGAGGTATAGCTGGGCATTGCCGAAAATGGATATATTCTTTCTACTTCTTAGGACTGAAGCTGAATCAATTTAAGTACTTTATCCTAGGTTTTAGATGTGTGGGACTAACCATACATGTTAGACGATAATTTTATTTTAATATATTTTGGTAATTTACAACTGATAAACAATTATCCAAAAAAAAATAGGTAACCTTTTGACTCAACTGCCAGCTGAGCCAACAGGCCATAAGTATATTAAACCCAAATTAATATGGTGACTTTTAAAAAATATTATTACAATAGAATAAATAGTTGGTAGATACAAGGTCTGACAAATAATTTGGGCCTAAATAAATATGAATTGTCCCAAAATTTCCTTAGAATTTTATTTTTTACATAAAAATGACGTTCTAACACCGGCTTACCTACTTATTTAGATTAAACTTGCTTTTCACTGAGCAGTGACCGTAAATAATAGCGTTTATTAGATAAAATGGAAACATAAAATTCAGACTCATTTTGAGCACATTAAATCGTCAGACCCGTACAATTTGAAGGAATTTATTTATGGCAATAATTCCGCACTTATTACTGTTTATTTCAAAGGAGGCCTCTGCATAATGGTACTTTTATTACTGGCAATTTGGACATTATGAGGACCATTCGCTGGTGGTCGGAGATTGTGCAGTGACCTGTAGGCGAGAATCTTAAATTATTTATAGTTGCGAATTTGTCAGAAAGACACAAATAATTTCTGGATATTTTTATAGGACTCGTTTAATTTTTTGAAATGTAGGTATTTCCTCTAATGGAATACTTTGCCTACCCCCCCGGGGATATAGGTTTTTTTTTTTCATTTATGTCTACCAAGTTTTGCCGCGATTTCTTCCTGATTATAAATAACCTGACCTGAAACGTTCTTTCTGAAGATCATAAATTTAAATGAAAATACTTTCACGCCTTACCTATCTCATAAGCTCCATTTTAGTAGTTCCCACATTCCACAGGTGTACCTAATAGGGTATTTCACACAGTCAAGAGCACGTTGAGCTTGACACAGTGGACTTTGTAACGTTCTTATTACAATCGCCTTAGAGGTCACAGTCCCACTACAAGTGTAAAGCTTCATGTGCTCTTGACTGTCCAAAGGGTGGTTTTATAACTCTATCCATTTATTAATTTTATTATAGTTTAAATGCCTTCTTTAGCCATCTACTTATTCTACAAACCGGTCGGTCGCATCGCTGCCTTGAAGAATTAAAAAAAAAATAGTGTTTAAACTGACAAAATTGTAAAGGTCTTCACTACATAGTATAAAACAAATTCTTTGTTCTTTCTCTGTCCCTATATCCCCATGTATGCTTAAATCTTTAAAACTACGCAACGGATTTTGATGCGGTTTTTTTTAATAGATAGAGTGATTCAAGAGGAAGGTTTTTGTAGCATTGCACCCGTGCGAAGCCGGGGCGGGTCGCTAGTTAAATAATAAATTGAGGATACCTACCTTTACAGCGATTTTCGACTATTTCAAAATTTATGTTTAAAATGAGAGATATGTTCATACTTGCATCTTCGTCACGTAGCTCTAGGTAATATCGACCCCCATAAACCACGGAAGCGAGGCACGGGTGTCATGAATATTCATGACTACGGAAACTTATTACACGCCGATAAGCCATGTCGACGACAAAAACCGAACGTCACTCTCATGCTAATCAAGTCATTAAAGATCCCTTATTTACTTTAGCTATTTTTGTTTATCTTAAAGTTTTAAAGTTTAAAGTTTGTACAACGCGTAACAGAAAAGGCGCAATTCCTCATACACCCCAATTAGTATATTAATATAAAAAAAATATGATGCAATCGAACTTTAGTTGTGGCTAACCAATTTTCTTAAATATCGATCAGTAATAGCACGATTTCCATAGATGGCACTAAATTCACCTACGCTAATTCATTTTTCGGAAAAATTTTACACTTATTAAAAATAGCTGAAATCTATAAAGTAATCGATACTGAACAAACTAATTTCAGGAATTGCGCTTATTCTGTTACATATTGTATATTATCTTATATTATAGTTTCTTATTGTGCTGACATTAGTTTCAATTACTTCATCATAGCAAAACTTCAACTGCTATAATAACGTGTTCTTTTTTTTGTGTGCCACTCCATTTTCAACCGACTTCAAAAAAAGAAGGAGAAATTAGTGGTAACAAGCCCGCGTTACCATACCAAGTAGGAGGTTCTCAATTCGAGTGTATCTTTTATTTGTAGAGTTAGAGATGTATCAATGAGTTTTTCAAAACTTACGTACATATTTATCACTAGCTCGACGGTGAAGGAAAACATCGTGAGAAAACCCACAGGTCCCAGAATGAATTCTGAGACATGTGTAACAGACCCGGTCCGGCTCTGTTGTCGATGGGCTCACCACCTATCACGTTTGGTGGTCCAAAGAATATCTGGTGAAAAGTGGGTATATCCAGAAATGGAATACCTCTGCCCACCCCCTCGAGGATTCAAGGCGTGAGATTATGTATGTGTGTGTATGTAGTTAGAGAAAAAGCAAATAAAACTTTTGGTCATACGTTGCCGTAGAATATACCAATATTTTTATAGCAATTTGGAATTGGAAATCCTCCTACAGCTCTCCAATATATCATTTAAAACCAAATCTCCTGAAAAATATGAGGCAATTTGTTCTAACAGCAATCAAAGTGTCAAACTTCGCCTTCAAATAGCCATAAACGAAACTATTCGCTTGACAAATGTCTGCAGACGATTTTTAATCGTTTTATGGCCGCGATATGTTTCGGGAAATTAGCATCCTATTAACTCAGATCTAAATCCGCGTTTTCGCTTTACGAGCATTTGATAAATGGATATCTCTAAAAAAATTGACCTTAAAATGACCTTGAGTGGAAAACATGATCTAATTGTAAATAAGTAAATTTATTGATATGTATTTGGTTACAATGAACAATGTATTAATAAGTTTTGTTATTTATATTTGGAAGCTTAAAATTAGCACGTATATACAAGGACTACTAATTTGTAAATGTAGCTGTAATCTCCCAAACAAAAATAAATAAATAAATGTCAATAGTTACTTGGATGCCGGCGTCGGAGTACGATCACGTGTAGTAGAGACTCGGACGCTAAACGTGAAAACGCGGGCTATTATAAAAACATTTGTAACATATGTTTCAAACTTGAAAATACATTTAGCCTCACGAAAAATATAAATTAAACTAAACCGCGCGGAATAGCTAAACACCAAATCTCTGCGGTCACGTACCTACGCCCCGTTTCCTTACATATCCTTAGGGATCTCGACATGGAAAAATAGGTCAGTCCCTTGACAAATGTCATCCTCTAATGCAGTCTCCGCTCAAGCATGTCACGGAACTCTATTACGTTATATTAATCCGTAAGAGTGTGCTTTTTAGTACGGAAGACACTATTTTTTTATCAAATACGTCGAGGGACGTCCAGCGGCGTTGTCTTTTTCCGTTCCCGTGGGAATTTAGCAAAATAAATTTCTTATCCAATGCCTAGGTCATAAATGGAATCTTTTCAGGTCTCTAAGCTTCTGTAGATTCGTTATGCATAGATGAGCTGTTTTGAATTGAACTGTTTACACTCAAATTCACAAATAAGGAATGGAATATCTCTACCTACTATCGGGGATAAAAGTCGTGAGATTATTTTATATTATATTTTTTAATAGACAAAAGTTTTTGAAATCCGTAGGTCGATAAATGCATGTAAAAGAAAAGTTGTTTCTTAGGACGCATAGTAAGTAATATTATTTATTTTTGAAAGACTTATTGGTACATGCGTGGATGCGAACCCAAGCCTCATGAATACGAAGCGGGCTCTATAACCACTGGGCTATCACTGGTTCTTAAACGTACGTAACTACTTAAGCATTTACATTCCGAATTTCCACTTAGCACACTGCTCAGCTGTAAATATTTAGGTAAGTATATAAAATACTAGCAGCGCCCCGCGGTTTCACCCGCGTAGTTCCCGTTCCCGTGGGAATACGGGGATAAAATATAGCCTATGTGTTATTCTGATGTATAAGCTATATAACTGTAAAGTTTCATCAAAATCCGTTCGGTAGTTTTGAAAGAGGAACAAACATCCATCCAGACATCCATACATCCAGACATCCATCCAACTTTCGCGTTTATAATATTAGTAGGATTTAATGTCACTTTGTACATGGAAGCTTCGGTAAATACATTTTTATTACCTACCCTTAGAAATAAGTCATCTATATCAAAATAAAATATCAAATATATTTTATCAAAAATGTTGCGGTGGAGTACCTAGATAGTCGTCGATTTAGATATCAAAACACAATTTTCGAAATTTTTGTCTGTCTGTCTGTGCATACGCAATACTGAACGGATTTTGATGAAATTTTCTGTAGAGATAACTGAGTAACTGGGTCAACATCTAGGGTACTTTTTACTGCAGGAAAATATCTCATTCCCAAGGGAAAATAAAAAAATTAGTTAAAAAAACATTCTATACTCCGAAATGATAACACCTAGAAACTTAAAATATAGTAGGTGTGTACCTATAGGTGTCTTATAGGTTTGTCGTTGGCAACCACTATGAAAGGATTTTTAGAAATTCCCACCCAAACGAGAATAAAGTGGATCCGGGCGGGCAACGTCGCTGGCCACCAGCTAATTTTTAAATAAAACTTAAGACACACATTGCAGCTTCTAGGTACCTATCGCTAAAAATACATATGACGTCATAAAACTTCTATTCTACATACTCGAAACTGTAAGCCTCTGTCAGTTGGCACTGAGAAACCAATGGAACGTATACGGTGCAGAGGAAATTGGAAATCTCCAGCAATGGAGCCGGTTGATAGGAACTCTGTAGGTTACTACCGTGTCGACTGTAGGTACCAATATTGTGAGACAGATTCTCAAACTGTAGTATTTGGAATAAGACAAACTCATATAATTTACTAGCGGGTGCTCAGGGGGGTTTTTTCGAGCTGATCAAGTTTATTCCCGTTCTCGTGGGAATTTCTAAAAATACCTTAATAGCGGTTGTCTATACGACATATAAGATACCTACATACCATATTTCAAATTTCCAGGTGTTATTGTTTCGGAGTAGTACGTATTTCTCTTTTTAAATAGTTTTTATATTTTTTGTGGGAATGAGATATTTTCCTACAGTAAAAATATATTTTTAGGACCCTAAAAGTGACAGGTGGAGAGTCTATCGCCGGAGGGGATCAGGTCACGATATACCTATTCTGGGTACTGCAGGTCTCCTCACCATATTTTCCTTTACCATCGAGGTGATATCGTAAATGGGTGCATAGACGAGAGTTATGAAAAACTCATTGGCAATGCCAAAAAGCTGTGGTTCCAGAGCTTCTCGCATAAGCAGATACCTACACTACCAAACAGTTATCACTATTTATTTATACTAAACTATATAGGTACCTTATATTATAAATCACTTGTAACTTCAACTTATTTTCAGCTCACCTACCCCGAACTTCCAAGGAGCTTGTCTGAGTGCAGTGAGGCAGCAAAGTGTATCGGAATGGAACACAAAGGCGTTGGTGTGTGCTGTCATTGCCGGACTCCGAATTAAGTCCGAATTTCATTCGTGACCATCGTGTTCCAGCGAGTCTTTGCTATTGAGATATACTCAAACGGCAGCCTATGGAAACGTTCGGAGCGACGAGCGGAGCGTCGATTAAAGCAAGAACTACAACTGCAAGCCCTTCAACTAACTGTTAGGGACTTTTCGCCAAAGGGCCAAAAACTGGTTGCAACCTGATTTTTTAAAAATTACTTTATTATATGTGAAATTTCTGTTACGATACCAATTAATGCCTTATTAACTTACTTTTTATAAGATTGTCTTTCAAACAACTCATTTAAATTGGAAGTAATACTGGACTGAAACAAAAAAATCGGGGTGTAACGTGTGCTGCATTTCTACTTTTAAAACTTTGACTCGGTGTACAAAAAAATTACTAGCAAATTTACACTTACTTATGATTTTAATACATTAGAATATAGTTTTAGCATTAAGTAAAAATAGAAAATAAATTTGTAGGTGCCTCATAAACATGTTATTTACAACGTTACAACTTCTGGGAGCAATTTTTGTCCTTACCGGTTTTCGTAACAAAATGTTAAAGCATAAGTAAACTATGCACCGCACACATACAAGCGCATCACTGTGCATAGGCAAGCTCGTCATTCGTCCGTTGAGCGTAGAAATGTTAGATAGCGCGCCTTTGTTTTTGCTGTACAAGCGTTCCTTCTAAAAATTTGAAAATATGTCCACACCGGCACCACATCCAGATTTAAGGTAACATACATACATACATATGCTCACGCCTTTTTCCCGAAGGGGTAGGCAGAGACAACAGCCCGCCACCTGCTACGATCCTGGCATACCTCACGTGCCTCATCCCCATCCATCAATCGGTTCATACAAGCTCGTCGGTTTCGGGTACTCTTTATCTGTCTTTTTTTCAATACATCGCCGATCTGATCGATGTAAGTACGCCTAGGTCGCCCTCTGCCGACTCGGCCACTCACAATCCCCTTATATATTTGTCTCGTTAGACGCCTTTCATCCATCCGCTCGACATGTCCAAACCACCTAAGCATTCCTTTCTCAATTTTAGTCACTACATCCTCTTTCAAGCCACAACGCTCTCGGATTACACTATTCCTCATTCTATCAATCAATCGTACTCCACTCATGCTTCTTAGCGAGCGCATTTCTACTGCATTTATTCGACTCTCGTGCTTCTTCTGCCATACCCAACTCTCGCTACCATACATTAAGGTAGGAACCAACACCCCATCATGAACAGCCAGGCGTGCTTTTTTAGTCACTTTCTGGCTCCTCATGAAGGCGTGCAATGTACCGTTTACCATATTACCTGCATTCACTCTCCTTTCAATATCACTATCACACTTACCGTCTCTACTAAACTTACTTCCTAAATACACAAATTCTGACACTTGTTCTACTTTCTCACCTTCAATCATAATATCTCACGCAGAAATGTCCATATTCTTCTCTACAACCATAACCTTCGTCTTGCTTACATTTACTTTCATACCTTTCCTCTTGAATGCCTCATTCACGATAGTTACCGTGTCCTGCAACTCATGCGCTGATGGTTCAATTATAACTTGATCATCAGCGTACAGTAGGCATTTGACCGGTACCTCTCCCATTCGTACTCCACAATCACGCTCTTTCAAATCTGTCAGACAACTATCCATGAAAAGGTTGAACAGCCATGGTGATGCTACACATCCCTGTCTAACACCCATGGAGATGTTAAACCAGTCTGTGTAGGCTCCATTTATTCTAACACAGGCTCTGGAATCCTTATATAAGGATTTCAGAGCCCGCACCAGAATAGGGTCCAACCCATGCATGGCCAGTGTTGACCACAATTCGTTCCTCCTCACTCTATCGTAAGCCTTTTCCAGGTCTATAAAGGCGCAATAGATTTTTTGGCCCTTAGCCAAAAACTTCTCGGTAACGCACCGTAAGGAAAAGACTTGATCCATACATCCCATTCCCTTTCGAAAACCTGCCTGAACGTCCCATATTTTCTCATCTGTTTCGCTTACAACCCTGTCAATTAAAATCCTTGCATAAAGTTTTCCTACCACACTTAAAAGACTAATGCCACGATAGTTTTTGCAATCCTGCTGCGACCCCTTCCCCTTAAATAGTGGCACAATAACCGCCTTAGTCCAGTCATCTGGCACTCGACCTTGTGCCAGGCAGAGGTTAAACAGGCGTTGCAGCAGGCCTGCAACTAGCCCATCGCCAGCCCTTAGCATCTCCACGGTTACTCTGTCATACCCTGCAGCTTTACCCAGTTTTAAACGTTTCAATGCTTCCATAATCTCTTTCATACTTATTTCACTATCCTGTGGAATTGATACCTCACAAATTTCACTATCGTGCTCATCCTCTTGCTTTTCAAAAAGACTTTCAAAGTATCTTTTCCACCGCTCTAGTACACACCGTTCTTCTATCATAAGTTCACCGTTTTCATCCCTTATTACATTCACCGAAGATTTTGTGGACTTCCCCTGCGCTGTTCTTACTAGTTTCCAAAATAACTTTATGTTATTCCGAAAACTTGCGCAAAATTTTTGGTCCAGCATATTATTCTTCTCTTCTTTCTTTCTATCAATACACTTTTCTACTTTCGTCTTAATCGCTGCATATCGTTCTTTCATACTTTCAACCCTCTCCTTGTTGTGGTCACTACTATTCATTCTAAAATTACCTTTCATTGCCAATAGATCCAGCCACGCTTTTTTCTTTTCCTCTACTACACTCTTCGTCTCACAATCCCACCAGTCAGGCATCCTGTTCTTTGCATTCCTCCTTTTACTTGTACCACAAACTTCTTTGGCACTACTCACAGCATTCTCTCTCAAAACATTCCAGATCATATCTATGTCATCCTCACATTCATCGTTCAAATCTTTTTCCATACTTTCTCTCATTAGCTTTTTATACTTCTCTTTCACTACTGGTTCACTCAGTCGTTCTACTTTGATACGTTCTTGATCAGTCACAGGTCCCCGTGCACGATGTTTCCACCGTGAAAACAGACCACCAATCCGACACACTACCAAGTAGTGATCTGTCCCCACGTTGGCTCCCCGATATGCTCTGGAATCAGTGACCTTGCTTCTCAGTCTCTCATCTACTATCACAAAGTCAATCATACTTCTCTCATTACCTCTCTCCCACGTGTAAAGATGAACCTGCCTGTGCTCAAACATAGTGTTAGTCACATTCAGCTTCATCTCTACACACAAATCTAATAATCGCACCCCATTGTCATTCACTCTTACATCACCGGCAGCCCCTAAAACCTCCTCATATCCATCCCGTTTCACACCCACCCAAGCATTAAAGTCCCCTAACAATACCAACCGTTCATTGGGCTTTCGGTTTTGGCAGACCTCTCTTAAACATTCCCAAAAAGACTCTCTTTCTTCTTGAGCTTTCGACATATCGGGGGCATATACACCAATTACAGATTTAAGGTAAGTACTATTTATATATGTCTGAGTCCTAGATATATTATAAAAACAGCTTTTTTGAGCGGAATACGTCTAAAAAACCGGTGTAATATTGGAAAGTTTTAGAATAAAGTCACAAAAACCGTCGAATGTCCTTACCACGACTGTCCTCGCCGGGTCCTGTTAAGTAGAGCGGTAAGGACAGTTTTGAGATGATAATGACATTTAATTTTTTTATAGAAAGAATTATCCTAATAGCCCAGTCATATTAGGTAAAAAAAGGGACCTCAACCTCGGAATGAAAAAAAATAAGCTGTAAATTGGTATAAAACTTTGTTTTGTCGTCCTAAACATTGTCTGAAAAGTCAGAAAATGCTATCGTGTTCGCGTCTTAAGATATTGAAGGTCAAAGGTAATAAAAATCGGTTTTTCGTTAATATATCGGTTCTTATTGCTTAAATGAGATTTGCACCTATTATAAAAGTTGTAAAGTATAAAATTTCAAACAAAAGTTGTAAAAAATTGTATACTCTACAACTTTTATAATAAGTGTAAATCTCATTTAAGCAATAGGAACAAAGATATTTGCGAAAAACCAATTTTCACCCCTAATATGACTGGGCTATAAAGGATAGCAAGTTATAATATGAATATGAAAGTACTAAATGAACATTATTTTTTTATTAATTTTTAAGGGTATCATTTAAAACTAAAAACTAAATAATTATTGTTTGTTATTTAGAACATAAATATACTTAAGCATTAAATGTTATACTTTTTTTTACATTTTGGAGAAAATACGTTTTAGTTCATTCAAGTAAAAGTCTTTTATTATTTCTTATTTCATAAGAATGTTCAAATTATATTATTTGTTTTTGACTGTTGTATAAAATAAAGTGCTTACCTAAGTTACGACAGATTTACAGTTTGGCGAAAAGTTATTTGTTTTTTTTAAATGTTTTTTAAAAAGTTTTGTTATTTAAATTTGATTGTAACCTAATCATATAAATTATAATGTTTTTAGTTATTTACATAAATCGTTGGTATAAAGACTGATTCTATAACACTATACAATGTGACTGGAAAATCAAGGGAATTCTTCAAGAGGGTAAATAAAAAGCCGATACCTTTAGCATTTGTATAAAAAAACACCACCTTAATGCATGCGGAATGTTGATGGCTACCAAAATTTTACTAATTTTATTTTCGAATGTTCTTAAAATGTATATGTAGTATGTATTCAGACTAGCCCAACTCATACAACTCGTCGTTATCCGTGGCTAATATCCGTGGATACAAACCCTTCAAAACATCTTCAGAGTTTTTAAAAGTTGTCATTACCGGTCCAAAAATGTCCTTACCAAAACTTTATTGCTAAATATCTCGTAAATTAAGATACAGATTCGGTGCAATCCAACATATTTTTGATGTTCAAATGATCCTTTATGCACTTTGACCCTTTTTACTTCTAATTTTGAACTTTTTTTCTCGTCTCCCAAAACAGTGAAGTTGGCGAAAATGCCCGTTAACATTCACAATGGGATTGTTTATTGTCCTTGACCGCTAGTAGACCACTGATGATTGACTGTGTATGATCTGATGACTGATGTAGTTATTAGCTGTAATAATATTACTGTAATGTTGCATCAAAATCCGTTCAGTAGTTTTTGCGTGAAAGAGGAACAAACATCCATACATACAAACTTTCGCGATTATAATATTAGTAGGATATGTGGTAGGTACCCTAAGTACCTACTACATTTCCAATTTAAGGATTTACAGGATTTCCATTATTTCAAAATGGAACATCTAAAATCGCTCCGGCTAAGTTTTGCTCTTGCCTCAAGTTTCTGAACGTAAACTGTCCGAGTGATTTTTAGAAGCAATTCGCTTCGCTTGCTTCCAAATTGAAATGTAAGGTGTGATTTTGGGAGGACGGGCGCGTTCGGTTAAATGATATCAGCATGTTCATATGTAGGATTACTGTGATAGCTTAGATATTTATGAGATCATTTGATACTTACCTACCTACGTAGGATGATGTTGAGAAGTACCCTTAGTACTTTCACGCCTTGTCGCTCGGTTGATCAAAAACAGATACCTACGTAGGAATCGACATTCCAATACCACTGTTTTTATAATGAGGATTGGTGGTGGTTAGTGGTTGGGTTTGGGTAGTCGTAAACGGCTCCAACTAGCATTGCCAGGCGTCCAGATAAGCCGGGCATAAGTAAGTAGTTAGGCTTTTTGATTGCGTGCTCCGGTCAAAATAAACGATGTCCGGTCAAAATAAACGGTGTCCGGCTTTTGTTAGGCTCTTTACATTTCGCAAACGAGTATAACTTTGACTGATTAATAGGTAGGTAGGTACTTACACCGATTTGGCTTTTGATTTTTAAAGATTTATGGTAATAATAAAAAAAGCTGGATTTTACATAAAATTTTTTGGTAGTAGATACTACTTACTAATACCTACTGAGACCCAAATTCCTTAATAATGTTAGTGTCCGGCCCTTTGACCCAAATGTACCGGTCAAACTGGCTGGTCTGTCCAGCTATTAGGTTTGGTGACCTGGCAACGCTACCTCCAACTAAACACCTGAAAATCACGAGACTGTCTATAGGCCACAACTGGAACCAGTTGAAGTGCCTTAATCAAGTTTCGCCAAGTTGTCCCAGTCGGCTCGCCAGGAACCACGCGACCAACGATAAATAACAAACTAACTTAAACTAAACTTACTTTTGATTTGTAACTCTATCATGTGAACTAGTGAAAAGCAAAATGGCATTAGGTATGAGTTCACCGCGAAACTGGAAACTAGTCTCGATATGCCTTTATGGCAGACTAGCGGTTTGCCACTAGTTTGCTAGTTTTTTTCGTATTTCCCGTTCCTGTGGAAATACGGGAATAAAATATAGCCAATGTTACTCAATGTTACGAATTTTTTAAATCGGTCCAGTAGCTTTAAACTCAAAAGCTACCAAAAGACGGCCGAGTTCTAAACCGCACTATCGGAGTTTTCTAGTGAGTTTGTACAAATACATCTGTCCAACATCAACCGTTGGACCGCGATCCCCCAGGCACGATCACCTCGCGGAAGATCTTCCGTTTTCACGATGGAGGAGCATTCCACCTCTGCTCCTCCATAATACCTACTAGGGTATATAGAGTGACAATCGGTAATATTTTATTAGGTACAAAAACTTTGATCGTCAGTTCAAACGCGAGCTTTCGTCATTCGGGCGTATCACAGTCTTTGAGTAATATCACAGAAGACTTAAAAGGTACGTCTAGGTCATATCACTTATAGCCTGCGCAGACGACGGACTTTGTCCCCGTAGGACAAAGTCCCCCGAATCGTAAAAAAATATGTCCGTCTCTTTTTGTCCTGTACCGCCCCTCGGCGTCCGCGATTATTCGGGGGACTTTTTGTAAGCCATACTTTTAATCCCTCGTTACAGTTGTAAGCGATCTATTTTGGCGGACAAAAAAATACGGGGACAAAAGTGTTTCGTCTGCGCAGGCTAATATGGATTACGATTTTGTTTACTTTAGCCCGACCCTCTATGCCCTAGTATACTGGATGATTTTTTTTACCGTCGGGAAAAAAATATGACGTATAAGGTATCTCGAGTCGAAGCTATACACGAGATTAATTGTTAAATATAGTCATGTTTAGTGCAAATTACAAAATCTAGAAAACTACGCACAGTACTACGCGCAGCTGGCGGTTGTAGGTAGATTGCGCATAAATGGAAGCTACGAGCCTGTTTCTTTTTAAAATACTATTTCAAATATCTCAGTGTGTATTATTGACTACAATTGAGTAATGTATATTAGTCTAAACAAGAAAAAAAATTTTTTTTTTAGTAACATTGCCAAATCAATCTATTACACTTATCTATCACACCACATTTTTTTCCAGACGGTAAAAAAGTCACCCTGTATTTTAATGTCTTTGTCCCACTCTCATAGCCTAATCTTTATAGTAGTGGTTAAAGAGCCTGCTTCTCAATCGTGAGGCTCGGGTTCGAATCCTGGCATTGTACCAATTAGTTTTTTAAATAGTTTACGTACGAGTAGGTACATATTTATCACTAGCTCGATACCCCCAGGTCCCAGAATTAATTCATATACTTAATTTCATAACAGCACTTGGACCGCGCCGATGCCGATGGGCTCACCACCTATCACGTTTATGGGTCTAAATAATGGTGAAAGGTGGGTATTTCTAGAAATAGAATGCCTCTGCCTACCCCTCTCGAGGATAAAAGGCATTAGATTAGTTATTTAATTTTTTAAAGTAGGTACTCTGTCTTTCTATATTTTTTAAAGTAAGTTACCCTCACATAAAATTGTTAATATTGTTTGTCATTTCGACGCCCTATAAGTACCTACTCGTATGTACTAAGTATAAGTATGTACTAGTATGTACTAAGTATTATCATTTCTCATATAAGTGAATTTATATTCTTTTTATGAGAAATAAAATTTCATAACCATATTTAAAGTACCTACCTACTCTATGTCTTTGTTCAAGATATAAACTAAGTAACTAGGTATTAAGGTGGGTCCACACTTGTGACATGACGACGGACCGGACTACGTGGCAGCGTACAGGACAAGTTACGCTAAATGTGGACGCGATCTAGGTTGTGCTGAAACGGTCACAAACCATGTACGATGAAGTGTTACAAATGTAGACGCATTGTGTCGAACTAGACTGCGTGGCTTGGCATGGCTACAGGATTCGGTTAGTGGTATCATTTAAGCTCTAACCACCAGGCAGTAATGTCGTCGTCGGCAGAAGAAATAGCAGAAGTAAAACACTTAGCTTGTGCTAGTGCAGCCTTTATATTACTTGGCGCGGCGAGGTGCGGGCGTGCGACGTACCGTCCGCGACACGTCACGACGTGATCCATTCCCACCCCGTGTCTGTATCTGTGTCATCTGGCGTAATTCGACGCGTGTCATAAATGCAAGTGTGGACGTCTCCTGGTCACGCAGACAATAGCGAACATCCTTTGAAAAAAACCGACTTTCGATGGATCGGCTCGTAACTATGTGACTTAGATGCGTGACAGTACACAGACCAACGTCCACACTGGGCCCGGCGAGTATATCGTAACTTCGTACATTGTCCTGCCATTTATTCTGTGTTCAGCAGTTTGTTTCAGTGTTCGGAATGGATTGAATCGTACTGCAGCTCGTGACAATTGTTCGCGTAACAAAAATACGTCCACATTATCGGTACTGACACGTGTTTCTGATACGGTCACGGGATAATGTTCGGTAAATTGTCACAAATGTGGACCCACCTTTAGGTATCTATTGTTCTGTTCTGTACTATTTCAAAACGATCGATCCACTGGTTAGGCCATGAAAAGGTAAGAAACATACCTACAGACAAAGTTACTTTCGCATTTATTATATTAATAAGGATTAAATGGGTCTAGTAAGGATTTAGAAGGGTCTAGTAGGGATTATGGATTTAACTTAAAAAGAGGCATAAGGTTTAGAATAAAGCCAATTCAACATTTGGATAAATGTATGAATATAATGATGTATGTAATTACAAACTTAATAGCTGCCCGCCCTCGGTCCGAATTTTTTTATACTAACATAAAAACTTAGAATTTGATAAATAGGTATGTACCTAAACTTTGCGTCAAAAATTTTCTAACTGATGCTGAAAACTGCATCAAAATTCGATACGTGGTGTATGAGTTAGCGGATATACAGACGCGGAATGAGACTATTTTAAGGATGTGGATACCTACCACAGGAAAAAGTATTTAAAAAATCATTCCAGTTACCTAAGTTGGTTAATTAACAGCATCTCCCAATCCCAAGTGGGCTCGCATGGGAGATTATGACCCATACTTACTCAAATGTGATGAAAGACCTATAGCCCAGCAGTTACTGTTTAACGATGGTGATTAAATACAAATGGGTAGGGACTTAAAGAATATCCACCAAACTATAAAATGAAAATCACACATATTTTTAAAAATGTTTAATTTGACTAGAATTCAATACAGATCACTAGATTATTGTAAATAGACTACAAATCATTCAGTCACTCGTTTGGCGAAATGGCAGTATTACCATCCTTTGAAAAATTGTATCGAGGTTCGATTCTATTGACTTATTTATTATGCAATACAGGTCAACCATTTTCTTCTTAAAGTAAGTATAATATTGTAAATGAATCTACTGTGAAAGTCGGAACATGAATTATTTTCGATGAAATATACCTTTGCTAGATTCGACCAACATAAGAATAACGACGTGGGAGAGCCATGCTTCGGCACGCTTGGGCCGGCTCGACCGGAGTGATACCACGGCCTCACAGAAAACCAGCGTAAAGCAATGCATTGCGTTTCGTTGAGTGAGTGACGTAACCGGAGGCCCCAATCCCCCCTCCCAACTCATCCCTACTCCCACCTCAAAGGTCGGTAACGCAGTTGTGACTCTTGAGTTGCAGGTGTCCATGGGCGACGGACGTCACTTACTATCAGGTGACCCGTCTGCTCGTTTGCCTCCTTTTTTATCATAAAAAAAAACACCCGGTTTCCGAAAAGCAAATCAAACCAAAAGCTGACAGACTGTTAAATCTTTGATTGGTTAAATAAAATAATTAGGTTCTTCAACAATCAATCAGAAGACTACACATGAGATTTATAAGTCTGTCAGCTATGAAAAATTGTTTGATTTGCGTTTTGGAAATAGAGGAAGTCTGATCCCGAGGTTAAAACCGAAACTATGTTGGTCGTAACAAAACCTTCATGTGGTAGTTCTCATAAGAGATAATTGTCAGTTCTCATAGTTCTCAGCTTTTATTTGCGTAAGGGCACCTGATTTATACAGACACAAGATTTGCCTTTGTGTGGTGCACACCGATAGTGCAACAATTTCTTTTCTGTTTTCGACGTCTGCTCACACGATTGCAAGGCTGCGCTGAGAGCTATACCTGTACCTACTGTGTAGTATAACTAATACACAACGCTAAATTTTGTTCTCGGATTAATTGGAAGTCAAAACAGTAACGTTCCTGCTTTGTGCTTTGTTACAATACAATACTTAGGACTATATTTGTCCATAGTCTGAGGACTTCTATAACAAAAATTAGATGTTATTACCGAAGTAATTGATACCTGAAATATTGATAAGTTTCGTACAACGAATATCATGAAACAAAAACCGATGAAAGTGATGAAAAAATTATTTCTATTCGTTCTTATCGTAAGCGTCAAAAACCTTAAAAAGCAAGTTATAAATAAAAATCTCTAAAAATGAACACAATAATGTTGTATAAACCCCAAGTACCTACTTATAATCGTTTTCCAAAATTCTATTCCATACCTAGAAAAACCTACCAAATATTTAAAATTTCCTCATCTTATAAATTCCGAAAGCTTAAAGGGTTGGTCTACACAATTATCTAAAACTGGATGACAGATATAAATTAATGTAAATAAGCGATAAGGCGCCCATCCACTAAGTTACCAAGTAGAGCTGAATGTGTTAATGAAACTGAGCAGTGAGCAACCAACGCCGTATTTGACAGCCACTGTCAAAATTCCTACAGCATTCTAAAAATTATTATGAGAGTATGCCTTACTATTCTTTAGAAGAATCCAGTCTCAAAATCAAGTTAAAGGGACATCTTTAATCAGGTAAGGTTTTAGGCTGCATATTTGGTGGCTGCAATATTTAACACGTCACTCATTAAATTAAATTTTTTCCTCGAACAATAATTTCGTGACAATAATATACTTTATGTTACTGCGAGTATACATAATATTAATATTCTTTGTAAGATCCGTATCCGACTGTCACGTACAGGGGTGAACATTGAGTGCAACGGTGTCAATTAGCTCCGTTTGAACGATTCAAGATTTGTTACGGTACTGTCGTTTTAACTTGGCAGCTCTGAAGTAGCGCAAATTGCTGCGAAATAATATTTTTTGCGACTATTTGGCAGTACGAGGCGGTTTGCGCAGGCGGAGCCTATATTCAGAGGTCTACATCAGTTTAATAGAATTATTTGCCTCTTTATTATGCTTTTAGCCGAAAGTTGTTCAGTTTTACATACACATTGACTATTACATTGTCTATACAAATATAACTATGAAAAAGTACTTATTACCTATGCAATATTTGAAACTATGTATTTAGAATTTCCAATCACAATACTATTTTTTCTATTTATTGCTTCTCTGTAAGAGATGATAGTTTGTCAGTATACATTCGACACATAATGTGTCTTATCTACTTTCAAAAGTGACATTGAAACACTTCTATTCGACCAAAAATTAAGTACAATGTTTTATAACTTACATAATAATATTATTGAACCCTCACCTCGTATCTCTCATTACTAAGAATGATAAAGTATATCTAATGAAATATATAATTGTTACGATGATTTTGTGATTTGCATCTGGACTTAGCACAGTACCACTAGACTAGAATGGTGTGAAGAATGGAGTGAAGTATAATGAATGATTTTCTTAGCAAGATTCAGGAGTAGTTTATATAGTATGTATCTTAGGTGTATGTTCTCTAAGATGTTTAAAGTGTATAGTTATAACAAAAAAAAATTTCGATGGCAAGCGCATCACTTGAAGAAGGCTGTAAGACTAAGGTTTATGTGACAACAAAAATAAAAAAAAATAGGAAAAACTGAAGGTGTTTCTATGGGATTTGGATAGAACTACATATATCGGGACAGTTGATAATATTATTATTACTTTTGTACAAACCCGGGACCTAATCTACGAGTTCTGCAAGAGAGATGGATTATTTTGCGATAACTGTCTCAAATAAAAACAATATTTAGAATCCACATTATCGATTACAGTGAGAAAAAATACTTCATTAGCTTCTATTCAGTCTACTTCTACTGCATGGTATAGTGACTAGTTCACAATTATAATTACTATGTTTCCTAAATACTAAGCTAAAAATACAATAGTTATAATGCACACAGGAACCATAGGTTGGATTCATATAAAAACAATATTTAAAGTAAAAACAGACTATTATCTCACTTTTCATTATTGTAAAACAAAATTAAGTAAATCACTGTGAAACTCGAGCAAACCAGATTCTGTGCAATTATTTTGTACTGAAATATGATTTATCGGAGTTGGTGGGATACAATGTTTTCTTAGCTAATATAAGTTAAAATCTTATCATCTAAGATTTAGAATGTTGACTTTATTACTCTAGCATTTAAAATACAATATTATTAAGACACAATTCCAGGTTGTATTAAAATTCATGAACCATTGGTTTATCTTACAAAATGGACCTTATCCATTTGCAAAAAGAGTCAAAATTACAATAATGCTGAAAGCCTACAAATATTTTTTAAAAGTGCTTTCCCATACAATATAAATATGGTTCCATATATTACTAATAAGATCAAGATTTAAGACAGGCTATAAAAGCTTTTTAAAAATATAGAGCCACAACTGCCACAAGGCACCCAGAGCTTGAAATACTATAACTATAGGCTGATTACTCTGACAGTATAAATACTCTAATAAAATTGCAACTACAACACATATTATTAATGAGTTTTGTGCGTCGGAAAGTAATTCTAATCTTTCACTTTATGTAAATGACAAGGTCGAACCCGGAGTAAATATACAATATTATTTAGTATTCCATAGCATAGACTAATTGTTCCTTTGTAATATAAAACAAATTACTATATTCTAGCTATAATCATCTAAAGGTTTTATAAGGATAAAACTTTATATAGCAGATTTTGGTACTTATATATAAAAATGTACTTATTTGACATAATATGAATACTAAGGCAGAGAAATTGTTTTCGTTTCAATGTGGCGAATATGAGTAAGTGGCGACGATGCAGACTTGTTTTCACCAGCATACTAGAGAAATAAACTTCCATCCCCTATTTAACCCCAATAAGGGATGTACATTAAAAAAATCATTTCATAGTGATCACATACCTACATCTTATCCAAAATTTCATGCTGTTAGACCCACTATTTTGGTTGTGCATTATCTGTTAGTCAGTCGATGTTCACGTCTCATGGCTGTATGCATCGAAGTACGTCGCAATGTGTATATTTACACAACTATTTTGAACGACCTTTGATACTACATATTTACTACTCCACGATATATTGATTATTAAACTTCTTGTATATGATTTGATAACCATAATTATTTAGGTCACGCCACAAAATGGACACACAATGGGATTATACACTGTACTTGACCACATGGGGTACCTAATTTTTTAATGAAAAGTATTTAGTGTTAACAAGGTTACTTCGTTGCTACTTAATAATGGGAGGTATGCTCTAGTATATAGATTAGACTAATTGGTATAATTATAGACAAGTCACTCAGTATCAGAAATATTTTTGGTTTTTTAAAAGACATCGAAAATAGTTCCAAAACCTGCTTCGATTCCCGTCACATTTCTACTCCATCACAAAAGTAAATAGGTAGAAAAAGCACCTACTATAGAGAGCTATCAATAAATACTATTATTACAAATAGATTACTCGCATTTATGATTTAAGGGTCCAAAGACTAAATTGACGATTAAATGTGAAGAATATGTATGTACAATTCTAGAAAAGCTAATATTGACTAGTTCATCTACTGAAACAATACTCGCAGGCAAATTTTGTGAGTACAAAAGTGTACCAAATACTCACTAAAAACAATCTCACAATACCTGACAACTAGGCTCGTCTCACCGATTACCGGTGATATTTCATTAACCATAACCTTTTTTAAGCCAAGCTACTCGCAGTAATTGTCAAGTAATAAAAAGCCCTTCACACTTTAGCAAAACTAGCACTTACTACGATCCCAACAGATCTAGCAACGTAAAACATCAAATAGCACCTCAATCTACATTCCTCATGTACCAAAAGCAATCAATCCATCCCCGATCCGACCGCAAAATGACAATAATGTCCAACCTTTATCCAAAGATATTAAATATTTTAAAAAAAGAGGTACATGTTGTACTTGAATACGTTAACCGAGGCACTCAAATCAAGACAACTGTCGTAATTTGAGTGAGTGACAGCATTTCAAGCACAACTTTTGACAAATGGTTACCTCTTTTCTATAGTGTTTGTTCCATATTATCTTTCCCATTCACTGTGTGTATATCATTGTAACAATATCTAAATGCTGCACAATATGAACATACCTCATCTTTATTTAAAATATCTTTGCCTTTATGGGTGTTTCCCTCAGAATGGTGATACTTTTAAGAAGCTAGAGAATTATACCAACGTCAGGTACCATGATGGTACAGTTCTCGTTTGCCAGCGGAGACTGGCAGGGTTTATCCAGGGTATCCAGCTCAATCTTAACCCCTTTCTTCTTTGCCAAATCCATAATGTAGCTCTTCATTCGCAGATCACTGGAACATAAAAGTTACAATTTTGATTACAATTTTTGAACTCTCTCTGTGTAAATAATTGAGATTAGTTTTAAGCTCTTAAAGTGGATATTTTAAACACAATTAATAAGATTCAGAATAGAGTGTAGGTAGTTCCTAGTTTTCTTTCATGAAAAAAATGTTTCCCATTTTTTTTTATATGTATTGTCCAATCACAAATAATTCAAGTGAAGCAGCAGGGTCCCACAAACGCATAATTCTGGTCCATAGATAGACAGAGTGGAACGAACCTTTATTTACTCTCAATAGGACTTACAGCTACATACAGTTGGTTTTAAATATGGTTATAAATACTATGTGAGAGTCTGGAGACTGTACTAGCTACTAATCAAGTACATAATAACAATTTAAATAAAACTTAATTTATTTCTGCATATGACTGTCATTAATTTTACGGATCGCGACACACAAGTCATTTAAGAAAGCAAATAAAGTATTTTTGTTTTTAACTTCACTGCCACTCTAACACTGTGTAGTGACAGTAAGGCATGTATTACAAACCATGGAGCTCTTCTTGAGCACAGACAGAAGAAGATGACACTCTGATCCAACTTTATTTTATTTATTTATTAAAGACACAAAGCAGACTCCACATTGATTAAAATGCACTATTCTATGTAGGTTATGTACAGCTTAGAACTAATCACAGTCCTTAATTAATATGTGTTTACAGATGCAACATCATTACTTACTACATACAATATGAACTATGTTTTTACAAACGTTCCAAAAATATAAAGAAATATAGTTATTTTTAGAACTTAAAAGAATACAGTGCTGTCGTTTAAAAGTACTACTGTATCAATGGAATTTTAATAGCTGCTTCATTACTTTTTCATTTCAATTCATTACATAATAAAGCATTCATTCACTTTATGCATTTTATGCTTCATTATACTCGTGCTTCGTCCTCAAGATTAGTAACATGACAATATTATTTAACACAATGTAGTAACGCATACGTGACACCACTTCAGCACTATAGTTTAGAAATATTTAGCCATGGAATATGGCAACACCGACTAAAGGTGTTTTTTTTTTTTTTTTTTTTTGGTTGCCCCTTCTTTTGTCCCACCCACTTCATGGTGGGATTCCGTCATTTTCTTTTCATTCGCAATTTAGTGCTCAACCACTTCACTTGTCGATTCGTGTCTCGCACAAAGTCGGTAATAATTACCTAATCATGCCGAAGCGTTCTAACGAATCTAGTTTGGAATACATAGTCCAAAAATTACGGAAATTAGAAAAAGAAGTTAAACTTTCACGCAATTCGGGATCGCGTAACTGTTTATCGTCATCATCAAGTGGATCATTAAGCTCGTCTTCGAGTCAGTCATCACATTCATCAAGAGAACCTTCACCGAATCCAATCTGTAAGTACCTACGATATATTTTAATCACACTAGTCTTTTTTTTTCTTCTACCCCCTTTTTGGTTCATGAATTCCTATGCATCAGGGTAGTCTGAGGGACTATTTCGCCGCATTTGGAATTCTAACGCCAGTAAAAATGCATCAGAATAGTCTGAGGGACTATATCGCCGCATTTGTTTAAAATAACTGTAAATATGCACCAGAATAGTCTGAGGGACTATATCGCCGCATTGATTAAAAGATAACGTAAATATGCATCAGAATAGTCCGTGGGTCTATCTCGCCGCATATTACTGACAAGATAATAAATATAAAATGCATCAGGATGGTCTGAGGGACCATATCGCCGCATTTTATTGGAATTATTATAGTTAGTCGCATTTTATTCGACTAAGTATACCAGAACATTCAATATTCTTAGACTGTACGCACCAGAATAGTCTGAGGGACTATATTGCCGCATTTGAATCAATAGTAGCTGCCATTTTGAAAGCTATAAATAATTCCTCAACGTATCACAATAGTTGTAAATCATGCATAGGTATATGATAATATCACACTACGTATATACTTTTTTCTCTCTAAATATGTTTGTTACATATTTGAATGTAACCGTCACTTCCTTCTTTTCAGGCCAAGAGGAAGTCACGATTCCCGATATGCAAAGCGACGCTATTAGTATGGAACCGCCTCCACCGGAAAGTAATGAAACACCTCAGATTGTAATATCTTCCCAAGATAATTCCCAAGAGGACATAGTAGCTCCAACTACAAACGAAAATGATTCAAGTACCTACATTCTAGATATATTGGGAGAGGATCCATCAGTGACCATAGAGTATGGTCCTGATATCAACAAAGAGGTAGCCACCAGATTCACTCACATTGCCACGTCCGGCTTAAATAAAGATGTCCGTAAAGACCTTATCAAAAAGTATTTAGTACCAAGTAACTGCCCAAATATAGCAGCACCACAACTTAATGCTGAATTCAAAGCAGCTACCTCAGAGCAGGTAGTTAAGAGAGACAAGGCCATAGAAACAAGACAAATTCAGATGGCTGCCGGTCTTTCTTGCCTGGGAAAAATAATTTCTAATCAACTTAATGCCGATGATAGAAACAATGATCTCATTAAGGATCTCATGGATGTCGGTCGAATCTTCTGTGACATTCAACATTCAGAGTCTGAAGCCAGGCGGAATTTCGCACTTTATTCGGTCAAAAAGGAGTTGAAGACGCAGTTGGCTACCACCAAGATTGATAAGTACTTATTTGGAAACAACCTATCAGAAACTCTTAAAACAGCCAAAGCTGTTTCGAAATCAAGCTCCGACTTAAAACCCGACGCACCCAAAAAACCGAAAGCTCCGTCTACAAGTAATTCTTCGAGCAAGAATTTAAACTGGAAGGCGAGGGCTCCACCACGCAGGCAGCCGACGGGCCCACCGCCACCACGTCAACAGCTGCCAGCCGCGAGGAACGCGCCGCCTCGCGCGACCTCGTCAAACAACTACACGCAGCGGCACAAACAGACCCGCCGCCAGTAGATCCGGTACGCTATGCTGGCAGACTTGCTCTTTTTTCTAAACAATGGTCTTTAATAACACGAGACCGTAGCATTTTATCTTGGATTAACGGCTATCAAATAAAATTTAACCGCCCAGTATATCAATCTTGTTTGCCCATTGCACAGAGCTTTACAGATACCGAAAGAAGGTGTTTGACAGACGCTATTCAAAATTTGTTATCGATTGGTGCTATATCAGAGTGCCAACCACGTGCTGATCAATATATATCAAGAGTATTCTTGATACCGAAACCAAACGGTAAGATGAGGTTCATCTTAAACTTAAAAAGTCTGAATAAATTCATGGATACCCAACATTTTAAATTAGAGGATATTCGTACAGCTCTTAAACTTATAACCCATAATTGCTATATCGCTACTATAGATTTAAAAGACGCATATTTTTTAATTAACATTCATCCCGATTCAAGAAAATATCTAAGATTTGTGATAGACGACAAAATGTACGAATTCAACGTCCTACCTTTCGGTATCTGTACGGCTCCGTTTATTTTTACTAAACTCATGAAACCAGTAATTAAATTGCTAAGATCATGTGGATATATATCATCTATTTATTTAGACGATCTATTTTTAACTGGGTACACATATCACGAGTGTTTGCAAAACATTGAAAAAACTCAAATGCTATTAAGGTCATTAGGGTTTATTATCAATGAGGAAAAAAGTGTCAAAACACCCTCAAAAACTTGCAAGTATTTAGGATATATAATTGATACCCATAAATGGCAATTAAGATTACCCCATGAGAAAAGGGTTCACATCAAACTAGAACCACAAAAATTTATAAAATTAAGGTCTTGTCGAATTAGAAAACTTGCTCAATTACTATTAATTCTACTAATAGACCTATGTCTATTAGTATCTGCCTGTCCTGCTATTGAGTATGGGTTTCTATACACAAAGCAGCTAGAACGCTGCAAGTATCTTAACCTACTCGGTAACGACAATTATGAAAAATGTATGACAATACCAAAGTCGTTATTACCAGATCTAAACTGGTGGATAAATGCTATTGATCATTCGATCCATAGAATTAGAAACGATGACCATGCGTTAGAGATATTCTCTGACGCCTCAACAACGGGATGGGGCGCAGCGTGTAATGGGGAATCAGCTAGTGGTCGTTGGTCCAGTACAGAGGTCCTATCGCATATAAATTACCTGGAACTTCTGGCAGCGTATTTTGCTCTAAAAATATTTGCGAAAGATTTTTATAACTGCCAAATATTACTACGGGTTGATAACACCACGGCTGTAAGTTATATAAATCGTATGGGAGGGGTTCAATATCCCCATCTAAACATGGTTACAAAACACATATGGCAGTGGTGTGAGGCTCGTGGGCTGTTTATTGTAGCATCGTACATAAAGTCGTCAGAAAATGTAATTGCTGATAGGGAATCCAGACGAACCCATCCGGATGTCGAATGGGAGCTATCCTCCACTGCATACCAAAAATTAATTAATAAAGTCATGGTTCCACAAATAGATCTATTTGCTACCCGCATTAATAAAAAGTGCAACACTTACGCCTCTTGGCATAGAGACCCTGAAGCTATTGCTTTTGATGCTTTCACATTAGACTGGTCTAAATACTTATTTTATGCTTTTCCACCAGTAGCAATTATTCTGAAAGCGCTAAGAAAAATGATATCGGATAAGGCTATAGGTATTATGGTTGTACCTAACTGGCCAACGCAGCCCTGGTATCCATTATTTATACGGCTACTTACTTCGGATATAGTAAAATTTTATTCTAATGATGTCTTAATACCTAATTCCAGCAACCGGAACATTCAAGCTCACATTACCCTGGTTGCCGGAGTTTTGTCCGGACGGCGCTGGTGCAGCGATGCGTCCCGCATTCTGCCTTAGACATTATGTTGGCATCTCTATCGGACAACACTCTAAAGCAATATGATGTTTGCCTCAAACGCTGGTATATGTTTTGCAAGGAAAACAAGATTGATATGTATGTACCATCTATTCCAATTGTTATAGAATTTCTTACGAAAATATTTAATGATGGTGGTCAGTATGGAACTATAAATAGCCACAGATCTGCTTTGTCCCTAGTTGTTGGAAACATATCAGATGATGATCGAATTTTAAGATTTTGTAAAGGTGTATATAAACTTAGGCCACCGCTTCCTCGGTATAATACTACGTGGGATGCAAGCTTAGTTTTAAATCATTTGGCATCCCTGTTTCCTAATGAAAGTCTAAATCTAGAACAACTTTCGAAAAAATGTACAACCTTGCTCGCTCTTGTAACAGCACACAGAGTGCAAACTCTGTCTAAAATTGTAATAGATCACGTAATTATCTTAACCAACCAAATTGTAATTAAAATACCAGATCTGATTAAAACATCCAAAGCAGGCACAAAACAACCAACTTTGTGCCTACCCTTTTTTGGTGACAGACCCGAAATTTGCCCTGCAAAAACCCTCATTGCATATATAGATAAGACAAAAAGTTTGCGGAAGTCAAATCAGCTTTTTGTTAGTGTTCGTAAACCTCACAACTGTGTATCAACACAATCACTTAGTCGTTGGATTAAGTCTACTTTAAAGGATAGTGGAATTGACGTCTCCATATTCTCCTCACACAGCACTCGTCATGCTGCGACGTCGATGGCCCAAAAACTGGGAGTCAACCTCGATGTAATTAGACAAACAGCGGGATGGAGCGGCAATTCCTCTACCTTTGCTAAGTTTTATAATAGGCCAATTATTCAAAATGATGATAATATTGTGTTAGCCAGAACCCTGTGTTCTCTTTGATTGTTGTACTTTTGTTAAATTACTGTATTATTTACATAAATAAACAGATGTTTAATGAATCTAGTTTATTAGAATCATATTGATTTTTTTTTTCGTTATGAGCAAACCTAGAATTAATAATATTAAGTTAAATATTATTAAATTATTGTTAATGATAAATAATTATCATTCGTTTTATTTGAGATATTTCCTTCACTCATTCTCAACATCTACATTGTGTTAAATAATATTGTCATGTTACTAATCTTGAGGACGAAGCACGAGTATAATTAATGATTAAACGAACTTACCTGTACGTGAAGTTCTATCATAATTATACGAAGTGCTTCGTCCGAAGAGATTAGTAACACCCACCCTCCCTGGTTAGCCCGCTAAGTTTCGAAAATATCTCAATCTCTGAACTAAATGAAAAGAAAATGACGGAATCCCACCATGAAGTGGGTGGGACAAAAGAAGGGGCAACCAAAACAAAAAAAAAAAAACACCTTTAGTCGGTGTTGCCATATTCCATGGCTAAATATTTCTAAACTATAGTGCTGAAGTGGTGTCACGTATGCGTTACTACATTGTGTTAAATAATATTGTCATGTTACTAATCTCTTCGGACGAAGCACTTCGTATAATTATGATAGAACTTCACGTACAGGTAAGTTCGTTTAATCATTAATTATGCAACTCATATCGGTAGCTGCATCTCCTCTAAAGCCATGTCGTTGCTTGCGTATGGATCTAAGAGAGTTCATGTTAAGGTAGTAGACGGATTACTAAATTGGAATAATTTAGGAGGAGAGGATGAGAGAACATATTTTAATTTATTTTTTATTTTTATTATGTTCGGGAAGCTAATGTTTCTGACTCACCTGTACTTCATACACATACAGCACATACAGCATAATAGTGCCATCGACAGAAAAACACCAACTGTGGCAAATACGAGCTCCATCAAAGTCACTTCTCTCATTTCCTGGAAATTTTATTTTAAGTCTTTCAGAAAACAAGAATGTAAAACCCACATGTTCCTACTAGGAATGTAGGATTATTTAATAAAAACAAAAACAAATCAGCATCGTAGAAAAATGTAACTCGCATATAATTAGCATAATTACCACTGAGGGACTTCAGTGAAGGTAAAACATTAATATAATAGTGAAATGATTACCTTTTACCGTTGAAAAATATTAAATTTTCGTTAATGTATTGTAAACAAAATCAAGTTGAGAATCACATCCGATTTTTTTTTAACGTAACGTAAGGTGCGTTCCACTGACAGTGACACACACTGATAGAAAAATATTGACATTTCTTTCTGACATCAATTTTTACGGCTGCAGATTCAAGTAATAATCCTTTTTATGGTGTAAATATAAGGCACATAGATGGACCTGCGGGCGTATTCACGGAGATTCGATAGGTACTCGATATCGGAAAATCTGTCGAATCAAATCTATTTTCGGATGAAATTAAAAAGTTACAATTTTAATAAACAATATGTACATATAAAAACAACTTAAATATAAAAAATATCATTGAGTGCATCTCCTCGAGGCGGCATAGTACCCAGCAAGCAGGCGCCATTACCACGCTGGATAGCAAGACTCAATCTTTGAGCCACAAAGCCGCCCGCTCTGTGGTCACCAGAAGCCTCGATGAGACGCGCCGACAACTTCTTAAGTAACCGCTTGACCTTAGGACCCCAGGGTCCCATCGTCTCGAACCCGACTGGTGCAAATAGTTTGTTCAGCGACTACTTAATGGATTTTAGCTATACCTATGTGTTAATTTTTTCCGAAAAATGAATTAGCATACTACCTGAATTTAGTGCTACCTATGGAAATCGTATTATTGCTCTTTATTTAAGAAAATTGGTTAACACAACTAGTTAAGTAGGTACGAAGGCATCATTATGAAGAATTGCGCTTATTCTGTTACGCGTTGTATATTGAGGGCTCTTCCTATAGTAATCGGACAAAAACAATACCTAAGTTTTTTAGGTAAATAATTATGAAAATAATTGATGTATAAATAAATAACAATCATAATTCAGAAATATTAATATATTTAAAAGAAATACAATCATCTTTAAGCATAAGAAATTTTCCGCTTGGAAAAATGATTATAGAACGTTAAACAACAAAAACACCAGCGTTTGCAATCGAAATATTACAACTTTGTGCTTCGGGGGATGGTTGTGGTTTCATTATCTTTTTTGGTAGTTTACCGTCTCTCTTCAGTTTTATTGCCAAAGCTTCAACATCGCTACTTAATTTTTGATCACTGAAAATGTAAAAACAAAGTAGTATTGAAATTGAATAGGTACATGAAATTTATTAATAAACATATAAAAAATACTTCTTCTTTTACGTGATAATGGCTTTCCGCCGTGGATTCGGTGACATAAAAAAAAAAAAAAAACAAAGAAATAAAAACTTACTCCTACTTTGTATCGAAGATATCTAGTTTTTTTATTATGATTTATGACGTATTGTTTTATTTGATGAGAATAAGACTTACTAAGTAGGTAGGTAAGTTGGTTCTTATTTATTTCTTGTCAAATTTTTTACTACTATAGAAACAGATTATTCTTAGATGCTGTAGCAAATTTACGAAATTAATTAATACATACCTGTAATTAATATGACAGCAATATATACACGCTGTTAAGGCGCAAACACTGGCACACGATACAAATATTAAAACTGAAACTATTATTCCTTTAAAAACACGCTGGGAGTCCTCACGTATTTTTCCTGTAAAAAATAAACTCGATTTAAAAAAGAATATAAAAGCCAAATTCAACCAACTTGCTCTTAGAATAAGGCTCAACTCGATATTAACTGAAACTCTATACATATACCTATATCTTAAATTACCTACGTTAGGCGAATATAACATAAACATACATTTAAGTGCGGCATTCCTAGTAGTAGGTAATATCTAATAATAAATTGTGGGACACAATTCACACACTGTTATTCAGTTCAAAACTAGGCAGAGCCTGCACTATGGGTACTGAACAACTGATAAACACACTTACTTAAATAAATATTAAACACAAAGACACGATGCCAACATACATATGTTCTTGCACACAAATGTTGGCCCCTAGTGGGGATCGAACCTCCGACTCAGGTGACCCACCCTCACTTCCAACTGAGCCAACAGGCCCGTCAAAATAATCAAGTCAAATGTGGTCAAAACTAGTCTAAAATGCGATGCGATGATCTAAATTTTTAGAGGGTAACTAAACTACCTACTACTAGATAATATTGATTAAATGGGTGCAATAGGTACGTACAAAGGAGAGTTCAAAGGTACTCTACTTTACTGTAATTGGTCATAACATGTTTTACATAGGGTGGTATTCCACTAATCAATATCTTTGTCCGAGATTGAATCAAATAGGTATCTTTATCATCTACGATAATATATGAATGCATCATACATGGTTTGGACTGTGAAAAGCCGCGATAGCTGCAGGATAGATGCCTTCGAGATGTGGTGTTGGAGAAGTTTGCTCCGTATTGGACTGCCATGAGAACCAACGAGACCATTTTGAGTCAGCTTAAAGTCACTACACCGCTCTCCACAATCCGCAGAGTGAGGACCCTTAGTTTTTTCGGACACTTAATGCGGTCATCAAGGCACTGTCTGGAGAAGCAGCTATTGTGATGACTAGAAGGCAGACCGAGGAAGGGCTCCGACAAGATGGTTTGAGTCAGCGGTTCACTCGCGGTAGGACCGCACCAAATGGAAGCTGGTCGTGCGAGGTCACAAATGTCACAATCCGCAAAAACACAGTTATTCAAAAATATAAACAATACATTTAAAAAAATAGCATTGAAGGAACGAATACAAATTAATGCATCCAATGTATTTGATCAAAGCTAGATAAAGGGCCAGTGGAATACCACCCTAATGTAGGTATGCCTTAGGCAACAAATCCATGCACATACTATTTTTAGTATTGACATACATACATATTATTAACTATAGAATGGTGCAAGGTGCTTTTGCGATGTAGATCATAATGATATAAGTAGGTACTGCCATCATTTTCACAAAATAATGGACTTGATTCTGCAGACCAGCTAAACTTCCTAATTTTAAGTAAGCCTATCCTTCTCCATAGAATACGAAAGAAAAAGAACAGAAACAAACCATATATTGAAGAGTAATGTCAAACATGTAAAAACCAACTAATTTGAACCTTATGAACTTGCTTAACTGTCACTTTTATCCCTGACCTTTTTTACATCGTCGCTAAAATTGCTAAACACGCCTTAGTTGACAGGACTAGTTTTAATTTGACAGGACTAAATATCTCTCGTCTCTTTTCTTTTCTAAACTTCTGACTGAACTAAAATAAGTTTAGTTGGTGTACTTAATGCAGAATCGAGCCCAAAATATTTACAAATATTTGGGTAATTAGATATTTATAGCAACGAGAATAATTTTTCACGGGTTTTGTTTTCACAACATCGAAGTTAATGAGGGGCGGGAATTTTTAAGGACATACTTGCCAAATTGTCTTCATCAAAATTATCACTAGAATCTGTAAAAACTCCATTTTATAAATAAGATGTTATATTTTATTATATAAACTGTTTTGTATTCTTAAGTATGAAATAGCTGTTATAAAGGTATAGTAGGAAATAGTACAAATCTTACCTTGTGAATCATATTTTTCTACAATAACCTTACTTAAAAATTCTTTGTTCACTTGACATTCATTCGAAGTTCCATTGTAGAAAAAAAATCTAGAAATATGATAAATAGCTTGCTAAATGATAATATAGGCAGGTAAGCGTATAAAAAGATTTAAAATAAACAATTTTAAAAATAAATGTAAGTAATATTTATCACTATCTCTACGGTGAAGTAAAACATGGTAAGGAAACACCGAGGTCCCAGTAATAATTTTGAGGCATGTGTAACAGACTCGGTTCGGAGCTGGGCTCACGACTCATCACGTTTAGGTGTCCAAATAATATAGTAGGTATTTCCATAAATGGAATAGCCCTTGGATTAAAGGCGTCAGATTATTTGATATTTAATAAAAAAATCTTGCAGATTATTATTAATTAAAATAATAATAAACTATGGGACACAATTCACACACTGCTATTCAGTCCCAAACTAAGCAGAGCCTGTACTATGGGTACTAAACAACTGATAGACATACATAAATAAGCATCAAACATCCATACACGAAGCCAACAGCACACAAATATTGGCCCCAAGCGGAGATCGAACCCGCTACCTCCGCGGTCACTACCGGTTGAGCCAACAGGCCCGTCAAATATTAATAATTATTACCAATTACTAACCCATCGCAGCCACATATTTCATGGCATTCTGTTTCTGATTTTGATACACAATCCCCTAGATCGCCACATGGTAGCGGCGCAGATGGTGGGTCAGAATGCAACTGAAATTGAAATATGAAAAAAATTAAATGAAAAAATATTTACTAACTTTAAGTGATGCTACGATACCTGCATTTGTAGTTGTAAAGGCATCCCATTATGTATTTAGATACTCGTGCCAGGATGCCCCACTCTTACATAGCAATACAGTACAAAGATAAAAGCCAATCTTTTCAATAACTACTTTTAATTTTAATTTAATTACAGTGTGCCGTTTTTATAAATTTAAAGAAAACTTAAACTAAAATTAATGTTGGGCTTATTAATAGCGGCATAGATTATATCAGCAAATTAACCTAAATTAAAATTTACCTTTAGCTCTGTGGAGAGATGCAATGTGACTGTTGGCAACATTTAAAAACAAATAAGAATAATAAAATTATAAAAGTAATAATACGTAGGTAAAGTTGTAAGTACAGAAGAGTAAACCAAAATTTATTTTTCCGATCAAAATCTGCGATAAATAATCTGAACATTAATATAAAAATAGGATTTTTTTTTAAATGTATAATGCCATAGAATAATAAAAAGACTTACTTGTCAGTAGCATTATAACTACCCAAATAAATTTCGCCTTGGCATGCATACCTAGCTTCTTAATTCGTATTTTTATTTTATTTTAAGATTATTACCTAGTGACCTTCCACTACCCAATTATATTTTCAATTTGCACAACACAAAGTTTAGAAATTCTTTTTCGTTATTTAACAATCTTGTCGATATTTGTTATGCAATAAGAATCACTAGTACAGCTTAGGCACTATCAAACTTTTCGTTATAGTGCGTGAGAACAAAAATAGGTTGACCTCGTATTCACGACAGCATTTTGTTTTTGCCAGCCAGTACCTACCTACTGAAGTCTACTGATTTTAGATCGCCGAGCTTCCAATTTCGTAATTATTTAATCTTACTTGCAGATTCTTTCACATAAAAAGTGAATAAAATAAAAACATATAGATGAAAAAAGGTAAAAAGTTTAAAAGGTAAATATCTACGTAGGTGACCAAATAATAAAATATACTTTAAACTACACACATCAAAATATAAGCACGCATCATACATCTAAAGAAACTTTATGTTAAATTAAACTTATTTTTTTTTATCAGAACAAAGAAGATTGGCATATTTGGCATACCTACTTACAATATTTTATGTTCTCGGAAACATATTTTTAAAAATAGAAACTTTCGATTGTCTTGCTTAGGTACCTACCTACTTAGGTAGGTACATTATAAAATAAAAGCTAGGATTTTTTTCCCCGCTTTAGTGTGTTTTCATTGGTTGATAAATATTATATAGTAATGATCTCACTTTTATCATTGTAAAGTTTTTGAAAAAAAAATGTGTTGAGCCATTTTTGATGTCTGATGAAATGCAGAGAGCTGTAGGAATGCTATAAGCGGGAAGAAGTCAGTCCTAGGTATTTCGGAATCTTGGTGTTAATAGGAGAGTGATTTGTCGTCTTTGGCTACGCTATTACCAGCGGATCCTGCCAGTGGCGTAGCGTGGTTGTCGGCCGCCCGGGGCGGAAGAAAATTTTGCCGCCCTCTTATTTTTGTGTTGCAAATGTACATTACGAGTACATACATTAATTCTAGAGAACTTTTCGGCAATAAATAGTCACAATTCTTCTTAATACAGGCTAGATTTTAAATAAAAAAGTTTATCAAAGTTTTACAAGCACGTTTATTAACAACTAGCGAGTTTATATCTATAAAAATATATATTTTTATTCTTTATTGTCAAATTTTGCCGCCCCCTAAAATGTGCCGCCCGGGGCGGACCGCCCCCCACCCCCGCCCCCCCCCCCCCCCCTGCCCCCGCCACGCTACGCCACTGGATCCTGCTGAGCAGCAGCCAGGACGACGGATTACATCTGCTCGACAGGAGCGATATATACAGTACACATATTGTTAATTTTTGTGATTAAAAACAATTGATTGAAGTATTTTGTTGCTTAGTCAGAGTCACTAATGCTTCAAAAAATGCGTTAGGTATTATTTATTAAAAAATACACATAATAAATTACAATAGTAAAAATCTTTCGAAAGTTCAAAACCGTGCACGTTTCTTAGACTTTTTGATGTGTGTATGAACCTACTATAATTTTAAATATAACTAATTTTTTATTAGCACAATGCGGGCGGGAAAAACAATAACCAACTTAACATAAGTTTATTGGGACACAGCCTACTGTGTGCCTGTGCCATTTTTGGAAGTATATAAAATGACCAATGGTAGATATAGATGAGAATACGTAGTGAAACAACGGAAATGGAGTACATGCGTAGCCATAATGTGCGCTATTATACACAGAGAACAGCCATAATATTATATACCAACTATCCCAGAACATAGAGCCGCCGACAACTTTCGTGTATTAAAAAAAATATGTTAGCATAATGGCATATTCGGAACGCGCACGAAAAACGAATTTGGCATTCTTTGTCTCTTTTGTGCCATACATGTTCGTTTGTACAAGAACGAGATAGATACGTTTCAACCACAACAGGTAGAGCAGGTAGCGCCATGGTAGCAAAGGTGTTCAGCCTATCCTCTCTCTCTACCGTACCAGAAACGAGCTAGAGAATGAACAAATCAAAAAACCAGTTTATTTACTGACCACATTCACGTCGCGCGCGGCGAATCGACTATAGCAGAAGCGTGCCGTTCTTTGCAATAGTATTCATTGTCCGCATTCATTTATTTCTCACGTAGATTAAATCTAACATTTCGGTATGTACAGTTACCTTTGATTATTTTTTTGTGGTATTCAATATAGCTACAATAAAACTGAGCTTGTTGTAGAGCCTACGATAATTTACCCTTTTGGTAAAGGCGTCGCGATTTGAAATTCGAATTGTGAGTGAATATTTTGTGCATTCAGGTGAAAACAGGTGTTATTAAAGTTGCTTGCAAGTGTCGTGAAAGATAGATATCGATTGTGTCTTGCATACTTGAGTGATCTTCGTGTGACGAATTCCCAGACAACTCGCAAACGTGAGTAAAAGTGCTGCATAACTGTAATTCTAGCCTTAGATACTTACATTAGAGCTTGTATTACATCGTCGTCCAGTTCAAAGTAAATTTCTAATGAGATTTCTACTGGAAAAGTTAGTTGTTTCCAATACGAATGTTTTTGACAAATTGTTTTGTTTTCTCATTCTTTTATCTACGTCACGGCTACCAGTTGTCAGCGTTACGAATATCCCATCAAATTGTATCGAGTTGTAAACAACTAAACACGGTATACCTACTGCAAGTAGGTATCATATGACAAGAGTACCTACCTATTGTTTGTGTTTTCTATGCTCATCTCATTTCTAATTGGATATTTGTAATTGGGTGCACTGTATATTTATTACACTAGCGGGTGCCCAGCGGCGTTGCCCGCGCAGATCTAGTTTATTCCCGTTCCCGTGGGAATATCCTAAAATCCTTTAATAGTGGTTACCTATGACATGACACCTACATACCATATTTCAAATCCGCGTAAGTTCAAAAATTATGGTCCATGTTACTCCCAGAAAAGTAAGCTTTCCGTTGGTAAAAGAATTTTTAAAATCATTCCAGTAGTTTCGAAGCATGCCTAGACCCTAGAAACATACAAAAAGACATTCTCATTGCAGCCTATATTCTTCAGTTAGGATCCAAGTAATATCTCTGCCAAAGTTAATAACAATTGTTTCAAAACTAAGCCACTAAAACATTACGAGCATTATAGTCACTTTGGTGTTTAATTTTGGTAAATTAAGTATATAACTGTAGTAGATACCTAACCTAACCTAACCTAACCTAACTACATACTAACATATGAATTTGACCTGATCACTAGGCCATGAAGTTGACCTACTTGACATTGTATGCAGACAAAAAGTTTAATTTGATGTAAACCATGTGTTTCAGCTATTAAGATAACTATTGAAAAACCGGGCCTGTTCTTAGTAGGTATAATGTATGTTTTTGGCCAAATCCATCCTTTAGTATTGAATGGGGATGTAAAACTGTTACCAAATTTTGTTGTAGATAGGTACTTTTTATAAGAGAATTTGGCTTAGAAGTTGGGTTTTTAAAACTTTAAATAATAATTACAGAAGTAGGTATACTATTAATCTACAACAGGATGAAATAGCAATTATATGCGAAGTGAACTAGTTGCTTACAGCACAGTAATTGCCTTGGATGTTTATCAACAATTTTAAAAACTTTGTCAAAATTTTTTTTTATCATCTTTATGGTGATTGATAATAACATCACACTGCAGGCCCCAGGCTTGTATAACTCCACCTGTTATGGACTCACCACCTGTCACTTAGTAGTCAAAAAATACCTTAGCAAAAAGTTGCTACATCCAGGAATGTCAAACCTCCATTGCTATTTAAACCAGTGATTTAAACTAATAAAAATACTGTTTTTTTCTCAGATGTCAAGACTAAATCCGCACCGGACAACGACTCGGTCCTGATGCCCAGAACGTTCCACGAGGTTGGCTGAGTCATGCAGCCATGGCCAGTGGGAAGGCTCTATATTCTATAGCCGTTGTTGCATTCGGCTTCATTTGTTTTGTAGTTGGAGCCATTGCTGTGGGACTGCCCACATGGGGATACTTTTATAGTTGTAAGTATTTGATTTGTGTACATAGAGAGGTATCTATAGCATGTCACAGATGGCAACTATTGGGTCTTTCCTTTAAAATTGCCTAAAAATTGTGACTAAATCTTTTTGTTCCCCATTTCTCTGATTTTGCAATTATTTAAGAGCTCATTATAAAATTATACACAAAGATAGTTTTTGTTGAAGGTTAAAGCTTGATAAATAAGCTAGAAAAGAGTTTGTGCCATGTGTTAATAAAGGATTCTATCCTTATTTTATAATTCACAGCTCTTCTTCAATTTTAAAAACTAAAATTGCTAATCAAACTTTGAAATTCTCTAACATTCACACATAATTTAGATGTGTTTGAAATTAAATTTGTATTTTTTGCTTATGATTTCATAAGAACCAATAAATTGAATAGACTGAAACAGTTAGCGATATAGTTTTCCTTACATTCATAATATGTTATCTGCGCCATGTGTGACGCGCTTAAAATACTGACAGTTTTTATTTTATTTGAACATGTAATTTTTTTAATTCATTAAACAATAAGATGACTAAAACCATTTTTATGAAATCATAATATTTCGAATCTGTACATATTATTTAATATTAAAAGTAATTGTATTGACTTCAGTCTCAAATGAATAGCCATTTTTGTTTGTTGCATGTAAATATTGCTTTGCACTACTTACATATTGAATATACTTACGATATTGTACAGCAATGCACTTTTATTGTTTAATTCAGTAATGAAACTGAAGGCAATGTGATTATGATTATAAAACAATACTGGAAGAATTTAAAATATCAGTTACTTAAGTTTATATTTTGTTATAATAGGGTATTATTTGACCGCCTATTCAAATGAGTTGCTTTTTTTGATCTGTTAAAACTTACTATATAAAATGTACTGAGACTAAGTAAGAGACGGAAAATGACTATTTCGGTTGTTTTATTATTTTAAAATTAGCTGTAATATTTTTTTAAATTTAATGTAATTGTAAAATGACAATCATAATTCCGTTTTAGTGGGGTTTTTGATAAGCTTAACTTGTATTGTCACTTGTTTTATAATAAAATGTAATCACAATAAAGCTTCTCCCTTTGTCGAGCTCAGTGAAAAATGTACTTACCAATAAATTCAGGCGGATTATCGCTAAGTGCGTTTTTTCTTAAAAATTCGAAACTGATAACTTATTCTTCCAAATGATTGATTTCGATCGTTAGTCGTCAAGTGCATTTTGGCTGGTTTACACACTGTTTCGTTAAGTTGCTAGAAATAGCTTTATACCTACCTGTTTATACATTGCATAACAGAATAAGCCCAATTACTCATACACCCCAATTAGTATATTATTATTAAAAAAAATATGATGCCTTCGTACTTTAGTTATGTTTAATTTTCTTAAATAAACAGCAATAATAGTAAGATTTCCATAGGCACTCAATTCAGCTATGCTATTAATTAATTTTTCGGAAAAAATTAAAACATTAAAAATAGCTGAGTCCAATTAAGTAGTCTATACTGAACAAACAAATTTCAGGAATTGCGCTTATTCTTTGACATATTGTAGAATCAGTATTCGTCTACTGATCAACTTAACTAAACAGTGTGTATTCCAGCCATTAGATTTTGTAATTAGTAGGTACACCTCATTTCTTAGGCTTTTGCACACGTACCACAGTACCCTACAAATAGCGCCACTAATTCTTTCAGATGACTCTGACATTCACTACAACCTGCAGTCCTATTTTTGTGAGTACCAGACTTTAATTTCGCATGTTTTTTAAATTATTTTTTTAATTCACCTTTTTGCTGCTTGATTTTTTTAAATTCAATTGTGGTTTTAACTAAATGGTGGTGGTTGTAGAATTAGAATGAGTTATTGAAAGCCAGTTCTTGGGTTTGACGCAAGGCAATAATTATTATAGCAGCCATAGTAATACATATCCTGTGAAAACTTCAACTGTCTATCTGGTATGGTTCTAAGAAAAGCTTACATACAGAAATACAGACGAACGCTAAAATTTAATTTCAACATGGTTTTAAGATCTTGTTATCTCAATCTTCTCTACACTTATAAATAAAGTTGTAAACCTAGTCACTTAAATAAAAAATACAATAATTCCTAATTATATCACATGTTAAAACCATACTGTCTTAATTATGCTTAATCAAATACCCTTTACGACCTATTGAGTAGGAAATATCGTGATTTTATGTAAACGAGCATTTATTGTTATTCCTCAGTTATCAGTGTATTACAAATTAATATTTGCTGTCTAAAGTATAACTATAAATGAAATCGCGCAGGTTCTATACTCGTAGTAGCCATTATAATCACAGATTATGATCCAACTCAGCCAGTACCTTAGAGTTTGTTTAAAAAAAGTTACGCTAAAAAGAAGCCATGCGAGAGCGACCCCTTTCAAAATTTAAAATAAGAACACACAGTGTTATCTCAAGCGTCTGTTGACTAAAACCTTTTTTAATATGGATAAAAAACCGGACCCTATAGCATCGGATGTTGCACTCCCAAGCGCACGAACTAGGGCAAACCGCGCAACGCAATGGTACCTTCATGTATACTGTTACTGCCTTTCTAAGTCCCTAGTATCTCAGATTAAAGAGTACAGTTAGCTTATTTCTCATTTAATTCGGAATACAGGTTTGATGTGGTACTTTTTTCGTTCACATGCACTTTACATGTCATTATTCAGTTTTTTCCTACTATAAATGTAATGATGGATGGAGATGTTTGGTTATCCTTCACGCAAAAACTACTGAACGGATTTTGATGAAACTTTACAGTAATATAGCTCTTATCAGAATAACATAGACTACTGTTTATACCATAAACTGAAATGGTTTAGAAAAGCTTAGAGGAGCTGTTTTCCGAGACTCCGTCCGCGTGACTGGCTAAAGTGTAAAAAAAACTAAAGTGGCAGACAGATTTACATCCCCTGATGCTTGACAGTCAAGGATCAGCGTCCCACTGGCGCTTAAAGACAATAGATATTGTGTCTGCATTCCGTTACTTGATAGGACATCTATTATCTACTATATAAAAATAAGTCGGGTTTTCCTTCCTGACGATTTAACTCGAGAACGGGCGGACCGATTTTGATGAAACTTTTTGTGTGGGTTCGAGTGGGTCCAGGGATGGTTTATAGCAAAGAAAATTCAGCATTGCACCCGTGCGAAGCCGGGGCGGGTCGCTAGTTATTAATAATAATCAGGCAAGCAGTTTACAGTTGATAATCGCCTGTGTTCTCCACTCAAGCTTTCTCATTACAGAGTATTTGTCCAGTTCATTGGGTGGTGAGACTACTTCTTCTGGTAGCTTATTCCATGATCTGACCACTCTGTTGCTCAAGAATTGTCTGTAAAGATTGTTGTGTTAGTAGGAATTACTCGACCATTGCTTATTCTACAGATACTGGCGGTAATGACAGATGCAAATCGATTGAAGGCCATTTGCTTGTATAATTAAACTGTAATTTTACAACTCTAGTCGTTGGAAAACAAAACAACGTCTTGTGGATGCTATGAAGTGAAAAATATTGTCTTCATTCGTGCGTGCCAAAGTTCGCGGCTTTGTCGTTCCTTCCCAGTCCTCTCAAGTATACTTATGGGAAAAATGACGGCATACAGTGTAAGGATAAACCAACAGATAGAATATTAGAAACTAGCTGTTTTGCGCGATTTCACCCGCTAAGTCCCGTTTTTATTATAAAATTATAGCCCATGTTTCTCCCAGAAAAGTAAGCTTTCCATTGGTAAAAGAATTTTTAAAATCGGTTCAGTAGTGTCGGAGCCTAATTAGATAGAAACAAACAATATAATTTTTTTCCTCTTTTAATAATACTAGCGGTGCTGCGCCTATGTTACTCAGGGCTATTCTAGCTTTCCATTTGTGAAAGAATTTTTAAAATCGGTCCAGTAGTTTTTGAGTTTATTCGTAACAAACATACAAAAATACAAATCTTTCCTCTTTATATTTTTTTAGTATAGAAGTATAAATGAGATGTAGATAAAACATGATGTAGAACAGAAAACGCCACTGGGCGCTTGTTTATACAAAATGTTCACTTGGTTGAGTACAGCTTACAGCCCGCAAATGCTTTTTAAAATGTGGCACGCCCGCCAAACGGGTCATTGACCTTAAGACCTTTGTGACAAAACTTGTGGAATATGCTCCATCCAGAGCGACGGTTTTTAGAGTTTATTTTTAATTTTTTTTTTTAATTTAATTTTTTTTTTTTTTTTTTAATTTAATTTATACTAAAGATGGGTATGATTACCTACTACTTTTAATTCGTTTTCATTAAACGAATCTTAATCAATTCACACACGGTTATTTAGTCCCAAACTAGGCAGGGCCTTTACTATGGGTACTAAACAACTGATAACCATACTTAAATAAATATTAAACGACCAGACACGAAGCCAACAGACATGTTCATGCACACAAATGTTGGCTTCGAGCGGGGATCGAACCCGCGAACTCCGACTTAAAAGGCAGGGTCACAACAGGCCCGTCTTACTTACTTATTCATTTCACATGTGAATTTCCTCAGGCTATGATTTTTAATTACGATGAAAAATCAATGAAATTCACATGATTTGCCATTTCACGGATTTCATTAGTAGCTGGATAGATGATGGCGAGTAGGTGCGACGTTTGAAAATTAATTTCATATGATTTTTACACGCATGATTTTTACGTACATATTTATCACTAGCTCGACGATGGAGGAAAACATCGTGAGGAAACCCGCAGGTCCCAGAATTGATTCTGAGACATGTGTAAAACAGACCCGGTCCGGCGATGGGCTCACCACCTGTCACGTTTAGGGGCCAAAGAATATCTCGTGAAAAGTGGGTATTTCCAGAAATGGAATACCTCTGCCTACCTCCTTAGTGGATAAAAGGCGTAAGAATTTTTTTTTAAAATTTTTTACATGCTGCTCATGGAATTACCTATCTCTGCTCTTAAGCCGTATACAGAAAGAAAGCTGAAAACTTATCAGCGCTTATAGGCGCCGGTCTACGCAGGTAACCGGCGCAGGCATTTATATGAACCAGCGCCGATAAGTGCCGACAATCTTCGACAGGCGCCGGTCAGCGCTGGTGCCGCCCGCCAATCATCGTACGACATTTTGCTCGCTCTGCTTCAATCTGCTTGCTTTATGTAGAATGGACCAGCGCCGATAAGCGCCGATCGGCGCTTATCGGCGCTGATAAGTTTTCAGCCTTCTTTCTGTATACGGCTTTATACAGCTTTTTAAACTATCAAGTTTAGGAAATACAGGAGGTATATTTACCTGATTTGAATGTTGAATGCGTAAAATTTATTCTTATTTTGCTGAATTCCTTAATCAATATTCCAATTGCATTCACTGTGATATGTTTAACACATTTTGATGGTACAATCAGTACAATAACTCTTTATTGTACACCAAAACCAATACAAAAGAGATACAAAAATTAAATAAAGTATAATGGACTGTCTCATCTCTTCCAGATATCCTTGGGATGAATGGAACTGATTATTCGAAAGCATATTTTTATTCTTTTTCGATTATTTCTATGTTGATTATGTTTTCCATAAGAGGTAAGAGAAAAATAAAATATTACCACTAGCTAGGTGTTCGATTTCACCCGAGTAAGTCCCGTTCCCGTGGGAAAATTATAGTCTCAGAATGTTTAAAGTCTCCAGTAGTTCTGAGCTATTTCCTCTTTATAATAATAGTGTATATAAATAGATTGTCCAGCATCATAAATGGAGATCGTCATCGTAATGGTCTTTCAACAGACCTTCCGGATAATAACTATAATAAAATAACGCTATTCAGTGTTGTTCAAATGAGCTATTAACTGACACCTACACCGTAACGGTACCATCTACATTACCACGCTGTAAACGATAACTAATGATTTGAACCTTATAAAAAAGGTATTGTTACAGTTAGTAATTTTCTTGTGAAAATGTTGCTATTGTCCGTTAAGAAATGTTGGAGTAAAAAAGTTAAAAAGAAAGAAAAAACAAATAATCTCACGCCTTTTATCCCCGGGGGGGTAGGCAGAGGTATTCCATTTCTGGATATACGCACATTTCACGAGATATTGTTTGGACCCCTGAACGTGACAGGTGGCGGGTCTGTATACATGCCTCAGAATTAATTCTGGGACCTGCGGGTTTCCTCACGATGTTTTCCTTCACCGTCGAGCTAGTGATGAATATGTACGTAAGTTTTAGAAAAACTCATTGGTACATGCCAGGATTTGAACCCAAGCCTCACTGATTATCATCATATTATGGAGCTGGATGGTAAAAAAGTTACCTTGATACGAGTATAATCAAGCTGCAATGAAAACCATGACAGTAAAGATTTTTTTTATCAAGACAGAGATTATTTTCGGCCAGTCTTTTCAAGAACATTAATATTTCACGCTTTATATTAGACTCACTTATATAGCTACCTACTTCTTGTCTTCGTATATAGTTACTTGAAACTTTGCTGGGATATGTAATTTAGATAATAATAATAATATAATCTCACGCCTTTGATCCCCGAGGGGGTAGGCAGAGGTATTCCATTACTGGATATACCCACATTTCACGAGATACATTGGACCCCTAAACGTGATAGGTGGTGAGCCCATCGCCGGACCGGGTCTATTTACACATGTCTCAGAATTAATTCTGAGACCTGCGGGTTTCCTCACGATGTAATTTAGATATAGGGACAATATAATCATGAGGTGTCATCGAGCTAATCTGATGACGGAGCCAGGAACTCCTCGATTTCTACAAGTAAACTCTCGAATTTAAGCTCATTTCATTTGTTTCCACGAATGCCATACTCTTTTAATGTTTTTAAAAACTATACATTTTTTTAAAACACTAAGTTTTTAATTTAATAAACAAAACTTTAAATTAAGAAGAAACCGAGTATTCAAAGAGAACACAAAAAGATTGTTATGTCGAGGCCCATAATGGTGTATTGTAACTGTATTTGGATTCTGCCAGCTCGTATCGCGTCCGATCAATGGCCAGCGTGACAATGGCTTTTTTTGACTGACAGGCAACCAGTGCTGCCAGGTCTACGGATTTATCGATGGAATTGCAGATTAATCGTACTTTAAATTTAATTTTTTATTGGTCTTTTCTCTTATACTTCTATACTTAATATTATAAAGAGGAAAGATTTGTAGAAGTCCTTTCTTCTTTTGTTTGTCCTAGTTCGTAATAAAATTATATAGGTATGCCGTTTTGTAAGAGCTGATATGTTATGCAATACGATGATTTGATGATAGCCTGCTTGTTGTGATTATTATGAAGACTTCCTTTCACATAGGAGACCTTCTAGAATACAATAGATAGAATAAACTCGCCAGTGATTATGTTTGTCACAAAACTAAACTCACTACACATTCTAAACTCAAAGATTGGATATTATATATTTCAACAAACTGTTGCTAATTTTTTTTTTGTGTTAATCCCACAAGTATATCCACCAAGTTTCGTCAATGTTCTAAGAAAATAAAATATAAATTTGAACGTTTTCTTATTCCTGGCAACACAGCAAACGACGACCTCGTGGATGAATCGGAACACGAATGTCCAAGAAACTTTTTTCTCTTCCGTGTTTTTGTTTAGCGATTAGTCTTCAGTGAATTCATTGTCCATGACATTGATGCTAAATGAAGTGTCAAGTCTGTCTGTGAACAGTTAATGCATTAATTATACGTAATCTTTTGTATGACGATCGACAAATGTTAAGTTTCGATGTTAGGTGTTCATTATGAACATTCATTTGCTGAAGCTAAATTAGATGTCTTTGATATCGTCTTGGGTATCTGGAAACGGATTCATAAGACGAATGAACACTTTGATCATTCAAGTATGGTTACATATAGGTACTCGTAGGTATTGATGTATAGGTGGAAATGTGTTGATCAGGAAAGGAAGAACATCTTTTAATGTCTTTGGTGTTTAGATACTGTCCTGTCTATTCGCTGGTTTCTTAAAAGTAGCTCGTATTCATTTCGTCAAAACTTGACTGAGTTTGGTACCTTGCCTTCTAAGCCGGAGGTCGAGGGTTTGATTCACTCTCGAGGCCAACATATATGTGCATAAACATTCCTGTTGGCTTCAAGTCTAGATGTTTCAATATTTATTACAATAATTTGTTTCCATCCAATGCGCAGTAAGTTACTCGACTCAGCCAAAAACTCAAGAGTTAAAAATAAAGAACCTACTTCAAGAACAAACAACATTCGACTTATAAATAAACGTAAGTCCGACAAAATAGGTCGATAGCACAATATAATCGAATTAATATTGCTTGAGTCCATTCATCAGTAGTACTTGTGGCTTAGAAACGAGCTCATATCTAGGCTATCGGTTTACCGGGACTGGTTGGAATCGTAAAATTTATCGCTGCTCACTTTATAGCTCATTGTTCTTCGAAACACTCTAATGATTTAACCACGGTATATGGGGATAGAACTGCCGTCAAATCTTTGTTATGTGCAGTCCAAACGGCACCAGACTTCGGACACTTTTGATCGAAAACGTTTGGATTCAGATACTGTCATAGTTCTGTAAAGTTCAGCGTCCTTTGCTGACTGGATTACGAGATGGTGTTTGCAAAGACTCTAATACAATATAATATATAATATAATCTCACGCCTTTTTTATCCCCGACGGGGTAGGCAGAGGTATTCCATTACCGGATATACCCACATTTCACGAGATATATTGGACCGCTAAACGTGATAGGTGGTGAGCCCATCATCTCAGAATTAATTCTGAGACCTGCGGGTTTCCTCACGATGTTTTCCTTCACCGTCGAGCTAGTGATAAATATATACGTAAGTTTTTGAAAAACTCATTGGTACATGCCAAGATTCGAACCCGAGCCGCAATGATTTTCGGCCGGCTCTCTAACCGTTCGGGCTATCACTGCTCTAATATAAATAATATATATCTGATCTGCTTTTATAATATCGTCGTCATCAACATCTTCCGCCTATGATTATAGTCCACAAGACTTCGCTTATAAAAGAGGAAATTGCCATAATTTTCAATATTTGCAAGCTGATGAAATCTCTCTCTAGTTCTCAAGTGGTTTCCACAGCCCATCCGATGATGTGTCCTAATATTCCATCCTGATCCTATTTGCCTTTTGTCTTTTTGTTCACCAGAAGAGACTGTTGTCTATTCGTCTTTACCGAGACTAGGACATTTACTTATAGCGTGCCCATAAATGACATGCAAAAACCACGAAAGAGCCATTCTATCTTTATTTTCCAATGACTTTAACGGTTATAGTTAGTGAAGTTGGAAATTGCCACGGCGACGCAGTCACGAAGGCTTTTACGATATTCAACGCTGTAAGTCACTGTCTTCTGTAATGTTGTATAATAGCGGTTTCGGTTTCGTTGTGATTTTCCACGATTTTACCATTATAACTGTATGGCTGGTCTTTATGGACTTTATTTCTTTTACGTATAATATGGGAGAGAAGGCGAGTGCTTGATACGAATGTAGAAGGTTATAGAAAGAGGGGTACCAAAGAAAAGGTGAATAGATTGTGTGAAGGATGATCTGTGCAAGAAGGAAGGGAATGTAGAGATGACGTATGATAGATCTCAATGGAAGGAGAAAACACACTGCGCCGTCCCCAAATAATGGGACAAGTGCAAGAAAATGGTGATGGGGGAGTAGCTTATATACATTTTGTATTGTTGATCATTCTTAGACGACGGTCCGATACCAAAGACGAAAATTTGTGTGCATAGATGTATGTATTTAAGTTTTTTACTATGGCTTTTCGGAATAATATGTAACAGTATCTTAACTTTTTCATTCTCTACCATCTGCATAAAGATCAGATGCCCTAGATGAAAATCTTTAATTTTCTGTCACCACAAGGTTGCCATTACAATGGATCTAAAAGATTTCTCCGAATGTCGGTCATCTTGGAGCTAATTGACACGTGACTCGTGACTCACTTTAATGAGGTGCAAATGTGAACTCTTGCGCAAGATGCGACAGTTAATTTCTCTAATCGTAAATGACCCGCTGACTTCTCGTTGGGAAGGGATTGTAGAAATTATTTTATGGGTTTTACTTCTATTTCGTCGTAGTCTTGTCTCAAAATATTTAAATACATGTTACGCTGAAATGTTTACTGCTTTTCAAGCCGGATTTGTAAAGGCCGAGTGCTAACCCTCGTTACAGAATTAGCGGGCTTCAATTCGCAACACAATACGAATTGAATTAGTAAAAGGAAGTCGTGACGGAACCCTCTGTTTCTCCTTAACGCGTCGCTGGCCTTGCTTGAAACCTTAACAATTTTTACATGCCTACTTGAAGTAATTTTGAAAAGAATTTGCTTCATTTTTGTGACGCGGACAATGAACCAATGCTTAAATACCTATCTTGTATGATTTGACCTGACATGCCGGGTTTGTGAAATGAAGTTAATAATATTTTTATTTCCAAAAATAATCTTTAGTAGGTACGTACTTTAATGCACCGTCTAGCACCCTAGTTCTAATATCTCAGTTTCAGTTGTCTGGAAGAGATCGCTAAAAGCAATAAGCCCGCCCATTGTACTTAAGTTAATGTTGGGATCCATATTGTTTTGTTTTTGGTGTACATTAAATAATTGTTATATTGTAATCTTAAGACGAACGTTTGTATTGTCTTTTTATGTACTAAGACTATGTTCAAAGATCGTAACCCAGATAAAATACGTGACTGCAGCATTTACTGAATAGAAACGGGTCCGTCCGTCCGTCCGAACCGTCTTAGGTTTGATATTATTCTATATTTCAAAACGTCTCGATGTCTGCATTGTTTGTCATCGTATAAATTGCAGTTTTCACTTAAATTTTATTATGGTATAAATTTTGACGTCATATCTACTTAGATATCATGTTGCACTTTAGTAAGATTAACTTTAAATATTGTCTGCTTAAATGCAAATGACAATGAGATTTATGTCAGAACATAGACGTTTCGTTTTAGAGAAATCTACATCTACACTAATATTATAAAGAGGAGAGATTTGTATGTTTGTAAGGAATAAACGCAAAAACTACTGGACCGATTTAAAAAATTCTTTCACCATTAGAATGCTACAATATCCCTAAGTAACATAAGCTATATTCTATTCCCGTATTCAAATGGGAGCGGGAACTACGCGATTGAAACCGCGCGGAACAGCTAGTCTTAAATATTCCGCTTGCATAACTTGGAAGAAAATGTATGCAGTCGCATGAAACGTTTGCTGACTGTTTTCAAGTGCTGATTATATTTGAAACACCGTTCCATTTGAATGCTACTTTCGTTTCCAAATAACTCGTTCATCTGTTTCTAATGATATTATCGTGGTGTAATGAAGAAACATTTGACGTCAATCCATTTAGCATGCATTAGTGACTTCACGAAACGTAGTATCGAAAGGAACAATGTTTTCTGTCGAACAAGGATGGGCTTGACCAAGGTTAAGGCAATTATCACTACAGTCAATAAGTTCATTAATTATTAAAACCTCAAACTTGCCTGTAAAAGGTAGAAAGATGTAAAACATTACTTTTCTGGTGGGTACGACGAATTTAACGGCACGCTCTTCAAAAATCCGTAAACATTTAGGTTCTAGGTAACGACAACGAAATAGCTCGCATATCTACTTACACACAAATATAACATAACCCTTTTTCAGTCGAAGTAAAGTAAAAAAACAGCGGCGCCGGGCCGGTAACGAAGAATGTAAAGACATTCTTGATGTAACTGAATTACGTTGATTCAGTGCAAGAACTAAGACTTCAATGGCACTGGATTTAAACACTGGATAGATGTAAAATCAGATTGAAATTCTAAAATGATATTATTTATTGACGTTTATTTGAAAAGTTATCTTCGATTCGAACCCAATTTCGAATTTTGCTAAAACATTGATACTTAAATACGTTGAAGACTTCATGATAAAGAGTTAACTATACCAGCTATACTCCTTAACAGAATAGTTTAAGAATAAAAATTTTTTATTGATGTAAAAGCTACACGCTAAGCCACTGACATTTACTTACAGAAGAGAGCATCTAAACAGACACTAATTATAACATTTAAAAATGACCTCAAACCGGTCTGTTTGAAATTAACATAAGGCTGGTTGATTTTCCTCTCCTATTATGGTAGATACATAATATTATGACGAATCCATCCTTACTTTCAATAACCTTGAATCAATATACCAAACTAAGAAAGTATGATTAATAAATTTTGGTACTCGAATAACAAAAGCTTGAACACCTGCACACTATTTTTGAAGATTTAAAAGCATTACGCAACTGTTCGACAGAATCCACGTACCAAATTCAAGTGGTTCTACTACTTTATTGACAATAGACTTACTACCATACAGTTTACGAAGACTTCGATGTCGTAAGATGTATGTTTGTAAGACGGCCGAAGGTCGTGCGTGTCTTTCGAATCAATGGTCTCTACAAATATATGACGTAAATATGTACATGAATTACACACGTACAAATTCTACTAATATTATAAACGCGAAAGTTTGTATGTATGGATGTTTGTTCCTCTTTCATGCAAAAACTACTAAACGGATTTTGATGAAACTTTACAGTTTATTATTATTTATTTAATTAATTAATCATACAGACAGGGTACATGTGCTTACAAAATAGTCCTCCAAAACCGTCTAGACGGCTTGACTGGGGGATCGTGCAGTCTCATTTAGATACATATGTAAAAAATTAACACGGAATAATTTCTAATAAATGTGATTTTAGCTTATTCTTAAATATATTTATAGTTATATAGCTTATACATCAGAATAACACATAGGCCATATTTTATCCCAGTATTCCCACAGGAACGGGAACTACGCGGGTGAAACCGCGAGGCGCTGCTAGTCTCTACATATTAATTACTTGTTCACGGATGTATGTTTGTGTTTTAAGTTATCGGGTTTGCTTTTATAGGCAACTTAATTTCTTTGGCAACGAAAAAAGTTTTAGCCACCATCGCATCCGCATCCGATACTACACGATTTTTTGTAAGCATAAGGATATAAGGCTTCTGTATTTGGTGTCGGTGGAGTGGGAACTATACCTCCGGTGGTATTATAAAGCTTGAAAGGCAAATTTTCCTTTAACCCTTCTTTTTTAGAACCATCCAATTATGTGTTTGTTTTTAGCAATCTATAGATTTCGAGACCTATCTATGCCTGCACGTTACTTGGTTCTACGATATCCTATGGACCTTCCCGATTATTTTTAATTTGGTATATAGTATTAAAATAACTTCTAAAGTTCCTCAAACTACATAAGTGGCTTATTTCATTAGTTCCTTTTTTTAATTTTCGTGCAAATGAAAGTGTAAATGTCAATGATTTCATTTGGCGCATACGTTATTTTAATCTAGGAGCGCGCCAAAGAGGTTGATAGAAAATAATTCAGAAACTTTTTCTTTAAACGTCTGGCGCGCGCTATCTCCGTCTCTATTATTTTCGAGCGGAAGTGAATAGGTGCTGTTCCTTTCAATTTTCGCGAGGTAGGGGCTTGAGTTGGGTAGTTTTGTTGGGCTCTTAACCTTACGAACGAACATAAACATAAGTGGAATCCTTATATACTATGGTTTTCGCAAGTTGTCAATTTGGGTGCAGTGACTTGTGGCCACGACTTTGCAATATCGCAGGGCTTTAACCCCGACTTCTGACTCGAATTTGCTGACGCGAGTTTTTATGTGCGGCGATAACTCAACTGGATTACTCCAGCAGTGGGTCCGGTATTGTCTGGCGTTGGTGGTACAGACTATTTATTACGAGATTTTCTTTCCTGTTTTCAACGCTGGTATAACAGGTTTTAAAAACAAGAGAGAGTTGGTGCACCAATAGAATTAATTGATGAAATAATGATGACAAATCGATAATGCTTTTGACTAACGATCTGGCTGTGGCCTGAAGTATGTACTAGATACTTCTTCAATTCGGTAGTCAGTAAGACAGTTACTATGATAGCGAATTTTGAACCGAATGTCCTGAATTGAACTGGTATGTAGTACCACTAACATAAAGCCGCAAATAGTCGTCTCGAGCCCCATAAACTCATTTTAAAGCGTCGAAACGATGTTATCTTTTTTAATGTCTTATTTTGATTAAACGTACAGTTTTAATGTATAATGATGTTGTGGGCTCCGATTTAATTACCTTGCTTGCTAGTTAAAAGTATATCCACTCACATGTGCAGGGCCCGTGACGTCGATGGACCGTGTCAGGAAATATATCGTTCTTCGATTTTCGTACCTAAATGACGTGACACTTTTATGGCGCTCGTCACTTTTTGACGCCGGCGCCGATTGGTTAAAAGTATCGGCCGAAATATCGTAATAGCCTATCCGAACACATTCGGGCCGTGTCCGGTACGTGGTCGGGACGTGACAATTTTCTATGAATGGATGGTCCAGTGCGGCCCAAAAGTATGTGAAATTCACGTTCCGGGCATGGCCCGGATGTGTGTGGACAGGACGGTGGGTGCTCGAAGACCGCGTTTCGCTAGACGTCCTTAATCACGTGAGGTTCAAAATGGTTTAAAGATGGCCTCAAAACCTCACTTAGTAGTAGGAGTAAAAAAAACCCCGTGGCATCACTTACACTGACGTGTGCGAAGCTCCTGTCGTCCCGGCCACAACCCTTGCACTTTACTGCTTTGCTTATAATATTATGCTTATTGTCTCGTATCGCACAAGAAAGAGCGAGACAACATTTTGATAGAACACCTGAAACAAGACAATGTATCTACTGATGTGTATTTGTATAGATATAGACCTTTATAAAGCGCACGAATGTTCTAATTGCCCTAACTTATATTTGAGGCGAAATTGGTAATGACAAAGTTCTGTTTTGTCCACAGTGGAGAACCCTAACTTCGACCAGGGCTACTTTGGACCATGGAGGGTCTGCAAGAAGTTGTTGTACAACCGCGAGAAATGCGGCACCGATGTCTCCAAATTTCGACCATTAAGTGAGTTATTTTTCATGTTATCATTAATCATCTTAATTAAGTAAATTCATATTGACGGGCCTGTTTTCTCAGTTGGTAGAAACGCTGGTTCGATTCCCACTAGATTTGTGTGCATGAACATGTATGTTGGTTTCGTATCTGGTTGTTTAATATTTATTTAAGTATGCCTATATCAGTTATTTAGTACGAATAGTACAGGCTGGGCCTAGTTTGGGACTAAATAGGCGTGTATGAATTGTGTCATTGTATTTTAGACTAATATTTGGAATACCAATTGTTCGTTGTTCGTTCAAAACGCTTTATCACTTACAGATATTGAAGTGTATATTTTGATATTCACACCGTTTCTGCACAAATCAATTTTAGTTTTTACAACTTGCAGCCTTTTCAAATACGAGATAATCGTGTCGATGAGCGAAAGCAAGCTGCAGGCAAGCCGAAAATTCAATTATTATAAACATTTATTAAATTCAACCTTGAGCTAGACCGCTTTAAACTTCAAAGATATCTGTTTTATATCGCGTTATTTTATTGAGTGATTGTGAAAACTTTTTAATGCCTTCAGCTTTACTCTGTCAGTAAAAAGTAACAATTTATAACATCTTAGAAACCTCACTTTTGTTGTAACGAATTTCACTTCTAATAATAGATATTATTACACGCTTACGCCGTTTGTCCCAGAGGGCAAGCAGAGGCATTTCATTACTGGAAATACCAATTTCCACCAGTATATATATTTTCGGACCCTAAACGTGATAGATGGTGACCTAATCGCGGGTCCGGGGTGCTGCTGATGCCTATGTCAATTCTGTAATAGATAGTACATTGTTTTGCTTTTCCAAAGCTTTGTTCTGAACCAATTGCACAAAATTCTATTTGGGACTAAAATATATTTTCCTGAACAATATTTTCTTGGGTTAGAGTTTGAGTTTGTTTGAGAATTGTCTAAAATCCATAGTACATGCTCTGTCTTCTTTGCTATAACGATTACCTTTTGGATTATCCCATTTAATCAGTACCATCGATATTCCCCAGAAAAAGTTTAGAATACTACGTCCGTCGTCCATTCTAGTCAAAACTGAAATGTTCTTTAAATATTTATAACAAAACATGGTAATATAATACAAAACCAGTCCCTTTAATAATAGCACCACCTGTCTTAAAATTTTACAAAAATAACGTGCACACACCTAATTTGGATTCCTGACATGTCGTGGCGCCATTAATTCGAAAAGTTTTACCTGATGTTACTACTGACCTATTTTAGGGGACGCGCCCCTTTTCTGGTTAAGGCAACGAATTTGTTTGGATAGGTGCGTTCACCTCGATACGTATTTTAATGAAGTATTTAGAGCAGTGATAGCGCCGTTATGAGCCTGCCTCATGGGTGAAGCGTGGATTCGAACACTGGTACCTGAAACTTACGTACATATTTGTCACTATCTCGACGGTAAAGGAAACCTGTGAAACAACATTCCTCGAGGATAGACTCACAAAATATAGTGGTGAAATATGGGTATTTCGAGGGATGAAATACCTCAGCCGCTCCCCTGGGGGATAATGTGATTAAACGCCCTGTTTCACAAATTATTCGCAAAGTTACACATGCAATTAGAATAAAATACTATCAAGTTTAACAACTTTGTTGAGTGTTCAGACTTCACGTCTTATGAATACCCAGTATTGTATAATCGTCTTAATAGAGCATTGCACATTAGAATATTAGGTAACTAGTATTATTTGCAAACAACATTATGTGCATAAGGAATAGGTCGAATTTTTGCGTCGATAATCTAGGCTAAGTAAGTTTCAACTGTGAAGGTATTCCGAACAATTGTTGTGTTATGATTATGCAGCGTTTTATTGAATAACTAACCGTTTCCGGAGATTTAAAACGCTTGATTTCCGTTCCCGAAAATTAAAGCCTGTGTTACTTCCAGAAAATAAGTTTTCCTTAAAGTTTTTTTTAAATCGGTCCATTAGTTTCGGAGCCTTCTGATCACTGTTCTGCATAAGCACATTTTTTTATGTTGCACATTTTTTTAGGAGCACCATTTCTTTTTAAATTTTATGTATATCTCTCTAAAATATATAGTATTTTACCTACAGTAAAGTTTCAAAACTCAATGGGGTCTAACGTTTGCAGATTCTTGTTTTTTTATTCATTTATAATATAACCCTCAGATTAGATAAATGTTCAGAAAAGGTAGTCAAAATGTTAAAGGATATTAAATCCGAAAACACGAAATTACAAGTTAAGCACTAGATTTTTTCTTAAAGCTACTTTCTAATTTGGTACCTAAATTGAACAAAGCTACAGATTATTAAATAGTACAATACTTTGAAGTCACAATAATACAATTTAATGTTCTATTCATCGTTATTGTCAGTACTTTCTACAAATTATATTACCTAATACAGACATTCTAGTAGAAATTAACATTCTACGTGCTACTTCGTCTGCATTACCCCAAGGTGACCTTGAGTAATTAAAATAATAGAGCATTTCAAGTGTTTGCATCATTTTAAATGTATGTTACTAACTTATATTACCTACATCTAAACTAATGTTATAAAGAAGAGAGATTTTTTTGTAATGAAAAGCGTCCGAAACTACACTGAAAGTGAGTTTGTTTGTTACGCTTTCACGCCTTAAGCACTAATTCGATTTAAAAAAATCTTTCACCAATAAATAGCTACATTATCAGGGAGTAACATAGGCTATATTTTATCCCCTTATTCCCAAGGGTACGGGAACTACGCGGTTGTAACCACGAGACGCTGCTAGGAGTTTATAATTTTAAAAATTGGACTTACTCGGAAGGAAAACCTAATGTTCAATAATTTTAAGATTCACATCAAAAGAGTATAAATAAAATAAAAATCGTTATAACGTCAAAATAACAATCTCGTTTTTTGTTTGTCCCATCGAAACTAGAATCTTCTGTAGGTACCAGAAAAGTCAAATTAAAGTCAATAAATTCGTCGACATTTGCAGAACCTAATGATACGGACCAATATTGACAAACTTATTTAGACAATATTAATATATAGCTCTTCCCCTTAATGATAAGGAGAAACTCGGTAACTGTGCTACGAGTATATTCCCCTACGGAGGGGAGCCGGTAGAAATTGCAGGAAAAACAAAAGGAAGTCGGGTACCAAGGAAACGGCTGTGTTATCAAACTTCCTTTGTTTAGTATTGATTTTTTTGTCAGTAACGGACGGCATTTGTTGTGTATTTTTGGTTTCTAAACTGTATTGATAATTTATCAATATAATTAACACTGACTTATTGACAGATAACGCACATCTTAAACCGGTTGGTCTAGAAGCATGTTATTTTGCACAGCAGTTCCTTGCGTAACGTAAGTAAGCACTTAGAACAGATTTTTGTAAATTTATCCCCTAAGGGGGCTAAAACTAATGTATGGAATTGCGTGATTTTTCCAAGACATTGCTGCCAATAAGCTAAGTGTCAAATAAGCTTGAATTAAATACGCAAATCATGTTTTATCAAGTGCTGTGTTTGTATATGTATATTTTTACACGACAGATGTATACTTATATGCATAACTTCATATTACCTACTTGGTACACAATATTGTCCTGTTTTTGGATTCGATTCCTATTCTAAAGCGTCTCCAACTCAATGTTACCGTTAACATTATCCATTACGTTAATAACTTTAGCTACCCGTTAATTACTTATTAATTACTTGTATTCTACGGCATGAGTATCGAGGTCTCATTCTGTTTTTCTTTTTCTAGTTGTTAATATTTACAGTTTTCTGTGTACCACCAATATGACATGTTTTTTTGATGATTATTTTGTACTTTCATCCAATAGCTGTGGAAGATTTTGGCAGTAATACTATCCCGCCAAGCAACAAAAATCTAGACATAATAGAATTATACGTTGTCCTTGACCGCCTGTTAAAGAATACTAGCTTAAAATAACGTGAAACCGTAACAATATGTCATTGATATTGGACCTACGACGACCCATACAAAAATTCTCGTATGTGGAATAGTCAAACTGTTCAAAATTTATGAGTGTGTCACCATGTTTACTTTCCGATAGTTAACGTAGTATCGGTTAACGTTTTAACCAAACAGCTGAGGAATGTGGTCACAACCTGTGACACCACTTTCACTTCACCTTTTTAGACAAATTACGAATAATTTTGTTACTTTATAATCATACAAACTCTTTATACGTCTGTACTCCGTAGGTATCTAAAATTAATTAGATAACTGAACATATTATGTTGTTCTTTTTGTTGTTCTACCGAATAGCTAGACGTATTCTTACAATGAAAATAAAAGCAAAAGGAGCGCAACCGAATAATAATCTGTGGAATCGCGTGGGCTAGCGTGGTGTATCTTAGTTCAGCTGTGGGAAGTAATGAGATGAAATTGACTCGATTTGCAATTTTCAAAAAATATTTTAAATAGGTACGATTTCAAAACTAGTCTTATAAAATGTTTTTTTCTCACACCCAATCTCCGTGAAGTTGGCAGAGACATTCCATTCCTTAAGGTACCCACTTTTCAGCAGTCTGGTGGTCAAAAAGATGGTACGGCCGTGCCGCGGCCAAGACTTATGTGGTCGAGTAGCCACCTAAGCCTTCAAACAGTGTCATGTCGACCATCAGTCGAGATTTCTGTGGTCGAGTAGTCACCTGGCCATTTAAAAGGTGGCTTCTCGACCATTGGCCGAGTTTTCTGTGGTCGAGTACCCACCTAAGCCTACTTTTCGCACTGCGGGATTCCTTACCATGTTTTGTCAAAGAATATGCCAGACAGATTTATCCGGCAGATAGTTTATTTGCTAGGTAGGTATATATCAGACACTTTATCTTACCATTCACATCACATCACATTTTTGTGTTAATGTAAATACCTAGTCGTTGTTAAATTCAATTAATTAAACAAACCAACATTTAAGTATTAGCGCAAATTAATTCGCAACTACCCACTGGTTTTTCATATCAACAGGTGGGGCTAATTTTCGGACAAGCGTGACCGCATTGCTCATACTCATTAGCACCTTACCTGTTTAACGCACATTATTTGGCGGTTACGTGTCTAAAAATTTCGCCTGTCACGTAATACGCTATTTAGCTCGTGTTATTAGCACTTATTTGGAAAGCTCGTAAACGTGTCGGTGATAAGTTTTGTCTATAAACCATAGAGTAGGTACCATAAAGTATAGTTGTTCCATTTTCGGCCAGGTCCATTTACTAATTATCAAAAAGTCATTAATCGAATTACTAGTTTTAATGTATTTACCATTATCAAATATCATTTTTAATCGATAATTTCATCGACTTTCCATATTAAAAATTTCGTTGTTTAAAAAAACGATGCTCACTGTCATAGGTATAGTAAACTAGCTGTTCTGCGCAGTTTCACCCGCGTAGTTACCGTTCCTGTGGGAATACGGGAATAAAACTAGCATAAATAATACTAGCCTATGTTACTCAGGGATCTTCTAGCTTTCCATTGGTGAAAGAATTTTCAAAACCGGTCCAGTAGTTTTTGAGTTTATTCGTCACATACATACAAAAATACAAATCTTTCCTCTTTATAATATTAGTTTAGATATAGATGTCAATGTCACAACGTTCAAATGTCATTCAAAATGACTCTTACCGCCATTTTGAATTTATACTAAATATTGTGACTTGCTAATTGTAAGTTTAAATTCTTGTTTTGTACCAGAAAACAAGTAATTTTGTAAACATGAATAGTTGAAACATGTTTATTGCCCAATTCATTTAAATGGTTTACAAGGATCTGCTTTCTACTTCAATCTGGAACTACTATTTTAGAAAGAAAGAAAGAAAAATATTTATTAGGAACACCTTTAAAAAAATCTTAAAGATAAAAAACACAGAACATATTTGAGTGTCCTAACGGGATCCCACTCAGCACAAGCTGCGGCGGTTTAACGCCACAACGCTGGTATTATGTGGTTGACTCAGTCTCTTTTCATTGGTGCATAATTCCTCAGTCCCAAACAGTCGACCATTGAGATATAGGTTTTACTCGTGAACACAATGCTGGTTAGGCGCGCACGTCTAATATACCGACTGTCAATTTGTACAGATTTATGATCCGTCATAACCACAACTCATGAAGAAGGCTGTAGTAACCTACACTACTATTTAAGGCACATACTTACGCTTACCTATTATTCCTGTCTGTATGTATATAGATGTACAGTCAAGAGCACATGAAGCTTTACACTTGAGCTGCGATTCTGCCCTGTAAAGCGATTGTAATAAGAACGTTACAAAGTCCAATGTGTCAAGCTCTACGTGCTCTTGACTGTACTACAAAAATGCGACGAAGACGATGTGATTGGCCATATTAACGACAGAAATAAAATATATACGCACCTTATACCCGAGAGGGTTGGCAAAATGATTACGTTTTTAGAGGTACTAACCATTTTGACTAGAGTATTTTTGGAATCCCTAAACGTGCCTGGAGCCCATCGCCGAACCTGGTGGTGTAACACATGCCTCAGAAACAATTAACGATTATTTCCTTCACTTTCGAGCCACTGATAAATTATTAAGTAAGATTTTTAAGAATTCTTCCGTCATCGGGCCCGTAAAGGAAAACAAGCCTTATATGCATAAAATGCAAAAGACAAAAATCGACGGAGTAAAAACCAGTTTGAGCGACTAGTTGGCTTATGTAGCTGTAAAGCCTAAGTTTCGTGATCGTGAAGGTTGCCTTACTATCTAAGGCCTAATTTAAGTTGTATGTAATTAATTTCTTTTTCGAAAAACGTAACAAGTAACAACATAGCAGCGAACAACTCTTTGACCAGTAGTGTACACTCGTGAAGGATGATGTCATCATCATGGACTCAGATTCACCTTCACCGTTGACCTATATAGTGAAAGTATGTGAGGGTAACGCTTTTAAAATCTCACCCAAAGGAATGGAAAAAATTGACAGAGTCAAAGTCAAAAGTTTTTATTCAATGTAGGGGCTTATAAGTTCTTAAATGTCATTGAGTTCACCGCTTCGGTATGTATAGTTAAGGAGAAGAAGCGGGGCAAGAAACACATTATTCTTTTAAACAATCAATATAATACAAAGTACAAGTTACATGGTTTTAGTCCTTTGTTGAGCTGGAGGAAATTTACACCAAACATCATTGTCCTTCAAAGAGTAAAAATGAATTTTAGCGAGTTACAGTGCCTTATATAGCTGTAGAGCATAAGTATAGTGAGCATTAGAGTTACTCTTCTATGCAGCGTACTGTTAAGTTGTCTGTGGTTAGATCATACGGAATTTATTTTTCGTAAACCGCAAAAAAAATATATATAATAGGATATAGAGGGGACAAAGCGAGAAAAATCTGAAGCCAAAAAATATTACCTAAGGTCCATAAGTCCAGTACTGATTCGACCGAATGACAGCTCGCGTTCATACTAACAGACATGACGCTTGAGATCAAAGTTTTTGTATGAAAATATCCCCAATGCCTCCTCTATGCCCTATTATATTAAATCTAGAGAGCAGTGATAGCACTTAAGGTTAAAGAGCCGGCCGAAAATCAGTGAGGCTCGGGTTCGAATCCTGGCATGCACCAATGAGTTTTTCAAAAACTTACGTACAAATTTATCACTAGCTCGACGGTGAAGGAAAACATCGTAAGGAAATTCGCAGGTCTCAGAACTAATTCTGAGACATGTGTAAATAGATGTACGGTATCTCGTGAAATGTGGGTATATCTAGTAATGGAATACCTCTGCCTACCCCCTCGGGGATGAAAGGCGTGAGATTATATTATAATTATTATTTTATATTAAATCTTGTTGGAAAACCGTAACAAAACTGCAGCATCAAACATAGGCCCCCGTGGCCCGTATCGTACTCATGCGTGACGTCACCAGGGCTCAGATTTGCAAGAATCTTAATCGGCATTTTGAACTCGGCGGTGATAGCGATTAGCATTCGTAAACCGGTCTCAGCTAGTTCGTATTCCATTCGTTCTGCAAGGATATGCATTTGAAAGGATCTCGTTTCGTTTTAAAGCGCATGTAGTCGATTTTATGTTTTAATGTGTACCGTGTTGAAACCGTAAAAATTACCGTAACAACAGGTTATGACGCCAATTTATGTAGAAAGTATTTACTGATATGTAAATTCTAATTTTATTTGCGATAAGAATTGATTAAAATGTGTTTAGATTTAATTGTTCAGTCTAATTGATTACTTATGGAATGTCCCAACAACAAAAATATTAATGACTAGCGGTTCTGCGCGGTTTCACCCGCGTAGTTCCCGTTTACGTGGGAATACGGGAATAAAATATAGCTTATGTTACTCAGGGATCTTCTAGCTTTCTATTGGGCAAAGAACTTTTAAAATCGGTCCAGTAGTTTTTGAGTTTATTAATAACAAACATACAAAAATACAAATCTTTCCTCTTTATGATATTAGTATAGATTATAGATTACGAAAATTCATCAGCATTTTCAACAAAATAGTACTAAGTAGAGTACCTAACAAAAAGCTAACAGACCTTCGCAAATTCGAAACATTTTAGAGACCCGGCCAAGTGCGAATTGGACCCGCGAACCGTCGGTCGACCCTACGAAAAAAACTCTAATTCAATTCTCTGGATCAGGCCTCATACCGCCTAATTAGTTCGCGTTCGTCAGTTTTCTCGCTATATAGCGATATAACATTACAGACTAGTTGATAGTTAACGTGTTGAGTAATTACCACTGCCGCTGGTTTTCCTGTCCACCATTTAGCTGGAATGTTATCTGAGGAGTGGAAGGTTTGACGCCCCGTTTGTTTACGCGGAATTTGCTGGAAATTGGGTTATGTTATGTTTGTTATTCTCCTTGTACTATGTGATTTCATGGTGATTCTGGCTACAGGTCTGTGGGTAGAAACTCTTAAGCCAAAAAAATGAGACACCATTGATTTTTGATTGTTCTGTCCCGCTTTGGATTTAAGAATGTAATGGAACTAAGCACGAAATAAGTCATTAGCTGCAGAGTCACGTCGATTACTTCTATCATTTGTCCAAACACTAATTAAAATTTGGAAAATAATTATTGTCGATAGTTAAACAATTACGTCATTACTTTTATCTGAAGAAATCATATGAAAGTTCATTTGTTATGATTTCTCACATGCTACTCAATGAATCATCAGTAAAATGCTTACCGTTGTATTATTTCGAAAATTGCTGTATAATGAAATAAAAAGTAAAGTATAAGTATGAAGTAGTAATTGTAAAATGAAAATCGAAATACATAGTGATGAATAAATGAACACAATACAATAAAATAACTCTTTATTGTACGACAAAAATAACACAATATGGATACCAACATTAACTAAAGTACAATGGGCGGTCTTATTGTTTTTATTTAGCGATCTCTTTCACACAACCTTAGGATGGATGAAACTGAAAGATTAGAAGTATAAATAAAGAATATACACACACCGGCACAATTAGCGGAACAGAAAAAAAAAGGAGAAAAAAGAGGGAATTTAGAACAATGAATGTAATTTTTAAACAATATATTATTTAAAATGAAACAACAATTAAATTAACATGTTTTGACATTCATTTGTAACACCATACTTAAAATTTTATAAAAATAAAAATTAAATTAAACAAAATGCATTTTTCTTCGATTTTTAATTATAGAGAAACAGCAGAAAATTCAAGATTTTCCAAAGTTTAACAACAATTTCAATGACTGTTCAATATCGAGTGTTTCCTCCTCGTGCTCTGATGAGGGTTTCCATCCGTCTGGGCATGCTGCGGATGATGTTATCAATGGTTTCTTGGGCAACCTCTGCCATTCTTCAAGTAATGCGTTTCGCAACTCGTTGAGATTATTGGGAGGGGGCATTCTTGACTTTACACTCCTCTTTAGCAAGTCCCAGACGTGTTCTATAGGGTTCATATCGGGGGACCGTGCTGGCCACTCCATCACCGTTATACCAACATGGTTTAGGTATGTCTGTACTGTGCGAGCACTGTGAGCCCGAGCATTATCCTGCATTAGAATGAAGTTGTTACCAATAAAGGGGGCAAATGGCACAACATGTTCTTCTAAAATCTCCCTGATATACCGATCAGCATTCAGATTCCCGCCATCGACCACTACTAACTCCGTACGAGCTCCTAAACATATTCCTCCCCAGACCATAATTGAACCGCCGCCATATGCAACTGTATTTTCAAAATTAGACTGGATATACCGTTCTCCTTTGCGTCTCCATACTCGCTGCCTTCCATCAATTTGATTTAACATAACTCTGCATTCATCAGTAAAAAGAACCTGTCCCCAGTCGTCGAAGTCCCAATCACGATGTTCACGACCAAAGTGTAGACGGTTTGTGCGATGATGTCTCTCAAGTTTTGGGGCTTTGGCGGGCACATACGAGCCTATACCCACTTCTTCGAATCTTCTACGAACTGTCCGCTCACTCATCCTTACTGCTCGTACCTCTTCCAGTAAATTTCGAGCCTGCACCGCCGTTAGTCTCGTGTTCCGTCGGACTTGAAGTTGGAGAAAACGGTCATCCCTCCTTGAAGTACACCTTTCCCGGCCTTGTCCTCTCCTTCTCACTAGAGCATTCGTCAATCTGTATCGTTGGATGCTACGATAAATCGTTGATAACGATCGACGAAGGCTTCTGGCAATCGATCTGTAGGTTTGACCATTTCTCCTCATTTGATCTGCCCTAATGATTTCTGATGGCGTTAAATCAGGCATAATTAGATGCTCGTAAATTATCGATATGCGAAAAAACTCAAAAGCCTCAAAAACTGCAATTCAAAGCTTTTCAAATGGAATTCACGAACCTTCTAAAAACGGACAAGCGGTGGAAAAAATGAATCAATGAAAATTAAAACAAAAGAATGAAAAAAAGGGCAGTCGCTTAGTATTCCATTTTTAAATTAAAACCCAAATTTAATAAAAGCTTGTTTAGCCGGCCAGTAACACGCAAAAATGCGTAAATACTCCCTTTTTTTTCTGTTCCGCTAATTGTGCCGGTGTGTGTATATAGACAACCTCATATTAAAATTTTGTAGGTAACTTTAAATGACGTTTTGTAAGTTTATCTCTGAAACGATGAAATGAGACTTATACTAGTAGTCTCAGATAATAAAATCATTGACACGTACTTTACCCAGAAGTGGTAAATTAATATACCCGCCAGGTTATAAAAAGCGTGTGAGTTGAAAGTGGCCACAATGTGGAGAGCGTCCGAATGTATGTGACTTATCGCACGTACCACTTCGAAGACAATAGTTGCTGTGCTAACTGAATTTATTTCACGTCGTTCCTGCATAATCACGTTTACAGCACGTAATTATACATATAGTGTTTTCTGCTGTTTGCTCGCCCCTCGCGTCGAACGCCGTGATGTATAGCCTATTGTTAATTTTATCAAGTAACAGGTGAGAAAATTTTGCAGCTATAGTATTTTTGATACTATGTTAACAAAAAGTTACTGGACAATTATTTTGTTTTGACAGGCCCTTTAAACCTCCAATTAAACAAATTTTTGGAGCATTTTTTTTAATCTGTTGACTTATACTCAGAATATTAAGCTTCGGCAGTCTTTGTTGTAATTTAATTGTGCTTACGTATTACGTATGCCTTTTCCTGAAAGGGAAAGTTTTAGTGAAAAAAGTACTACGCCGCGCTTACCAATGAACTCTCCACTCTAGAACCTTCTCTTCTACCCCGTCGGTCATTTATCAGTAATCTCTTCACGTACTATTCTTTACACTTCCTTTCTTGCAGGTGTGCAAGTAGTACATTTACCATCAGGTGGACTGTTTGTGTGTTTGCATACTTTTTAACATTAAAAACCGGCCAAGTTCGAGTTGTTTGCACACGGAGGGTTCGTACCATCGTACAATATTTAACAATACATATTTTTGGTTAAAAACTCATTTCATGTAGGGGAATCGCCTGTAATTATTAACTTTTATAGCGGCCATAGCACTTTGTAATTTTTACAAAGTTTCCGAGCGTAGTAAAGACGAACGGACGTATAGACAGGGGCGCCTTTAGTATTAAGGTCCCGTTGGCAGCCTTTGTGTACCCTAGAAAGTACAATGTCCTCTTGCAAGGCCACCGTTTGAGTTTTAAGGCTTCACAATAAACCTGTTGCCAAAAATTCCTATTTGCATTCGTCACCCACGGCTTTGACCTCTACCTAGTCTTCCCACTCATAAATGTCGACAAAATGCCTTAAGGCATATTATTTCACTTTGTAACTTATAGTATTGCCTAATCAAATACGTTCATGATGTATAGGCGTGGTGTTTACATGTTATTAGTTGTACGTCGAAAATTTTTAATTTTTTTTAAACGTATTAACTGTTGGTAACCAATAAATAAATAATAATATAATACTTACCTGACACCTGTATTAGGTACGACATTTCTCATATGTTTCTACATATAGTATAGTATAGGTCATATCTATATAGGTAGTAGAGTCAGTTGACACCAATACGTTTTTGCAACAATACTTGTAATTAAGTCAATTCCGCAAATTGATAGGAAAAAATACTTCAATTTATTTGTTTAACTATACAATTGTACTTGCGTGTAACTTTTGACACTTTTGAGTTTAAAACAAAGTCGCTTTCTCTGTCCCTATATCCCTATGTATGCTTAAAAAATGTTGTCGTAAGGAAGTCTCCATTTTGTGTCTCGTTTAGGTAAATATACTCTGCCTATTCCGATCACTGATTATTATACTATTATAGCCCTCCCTGCCCTTGAGTGTTTTGTTCTTCTCGGGATTCTGAATTTGGAACTAGCAACTTTTCGGTGGAGATAGGCTGCTGTTTACATTCACATGGACAAGTTTAGAATCCCTTGTTATTAAAATATTGATATTTCTAAAAAAATTTGAAAATCAGTGAGGCTCGGGTTCGAATCCTGGCATGTACCAATGAGTTTTTCAAAACTTACGTACATATTTATCACTAGCTCGACGGTGAAGGAAAACATCGTGAGGAAACCCGCAGGTCTCAGAATTAATTCTGAAACATGTGTAAACAGACCCGGTCCGGCGATGGGCTCACCACCTATCACGTTTAGGGGTCCAATATATCTCGTGAAATGTGGGTACATCCAGTAATGGAATACCTCTGCCTACCCCCTCGGGGATGAAAGGCTTGAGATTATTTATTTTTATTTTATTTTTTTATATTTCTAAGTGAATTTTTTATAACTACAGAAAATTTAAGATTTTAGATTTTTTTTGAGACCGGCTTGCACATTTTGCGATCTGCTCATTATGAGATTTGCACATTTTGCGATCTGCTCATTATGAGACTTGCACGATTTGCGATTTGCTCATTTTACGCAGCCTGCACATTTTGCGACTTGCACATTCTGCTATGCATCCTATTGTACACAGTACACACATACATTAGGGTTACAGTCTGATCCATACCAGAATTGTTTTATTAAAATGCTTCTTTAATTGTAATCGGTTTTGTGTGTGAAACGAACAAATTATTTAAAAAATCCGAAGTAAAAATTATAGAGTTTTAATATTGAACAATTATTTACCCGACTATTCATGTAAAAATACGAAACCGACGTTGATCCTGAGCGAGTATCGAAGCCACGAACTCTGACGCCTGTAAACAGAAGGGCAATACCTTCTTAACTCCCCCCTCCCCCCGTAGGACAAGCCTAAATTACTAAATACCAGTGTTGTGTACACGCAACGCTTCAACAATGTCATTGTTCATTGATGTGTACTCGTAATGCCTTCATTGTTTACAAACCTTCCCCTGGTTTGCTGTTTTGATTTGCAAACCGTGGAAAAATGGAGTTGCGGACTGTAGAACATACTTCGTAAACAATCATTGACTCTCCGGTCCTAAATGGTGGCGAAGCAGCCACCAACAGAAGCAATTCCAAGGAGGGTTTCGATGACATGTGTGATTGGATGCTTAAATTATTTTAATTAAAAAAATAAAACACTAATATATTTTTGAGATCCCCAAACGTGAGATGTGCCCACACGGTCTGGCAACATTGCAAATGCTCGATCGTTACAACCTTTGAGTATTAAACCAACAGGAGAGGTCACGCGCACTAGTTCCTTTGCAAAAAAGTCTGCCAATTTCTGCGGGGGGGACGAGGAAACAAACACAAATAATGTTAAAACAAACGCATTTTGACAAAACAATTAAACGCTAACTTGAACTAGATGCACACAAATACATTCACCAATCCAAGCACTCCGTGAACTTAATAAAACTAGTTGTATTTAACAGGTGTGCGCGTTGACCGACACTTTTTTTTGGCAAAGGGGAACGCCTGTCAGTGGCGTCTCCGGTTGGTTTAATACTCAAAGGTTACAACCAATCATTTCGTGTATGGACGTCATTTTTGATGCGATTAATCGTTACGATTTTCATCAGATCGATCGTACAGACGAATCGTACCGTATATGGCGCCCTTTACGATGATTTTCTTCCGGTACATGCAGGCGGCCGGTCGTAAAAATTGACAAAGGTTTTGCAATAATCGGCAAGCGAATGATGGTTTCCCAAAGAGTTATATAAAAGTAGTCTTATATTACCATCTACATCTTTTTCCAGTGGTTAAGCTCACACCCTTCGAATTTGATACCTTAGAAAGAAGAAAAAAAAACTATGTTTTTAAGCTTTAATTTCATAAGGTAAGGTACAGTTGGTCGTATAAAAGCATTAATTATTGCTTGTGCTGGTGGCCGTACAGCTTGTTTCAACGCGTTTGAGCAAAAAACGAAGTAGCACGTTCACTATAATTTGATATAAACAAGAGGTTACATTGACTTACCTCTCGAACACTGTCGCCTGCAAAAAGAAACAATTTCAAGAACCGGATCTATTATCACTAAAAAATTCCATTCGAAACTATAGCAATGTGATATGAATGTAATAGTACCACAGATAGTACAAACATCCTCAAAACACGAAACAAATGACAGAAGAAATAATCTTAGCTCGGAACCGGATCGTATCTCCAGAAAATTCCATTTGGAGCTAAATGCTCCTCGGAAACATAAAACAATTGACAATCACAGCTCGTCGCATAGGTACTGTAGCTGCTCTATAAGGCCGGCACAGGTGTTTGTTGGGATTCACCACGGACCCCGTTAGCCTTATCGGCTAGCTATTGTTTTAACTGTGGGGCCTGCAGTTTTTCCTTGCACGTGGGATGACGCAGTGACGCATAAGGAAAATAAACTGGTACTGTCTTGTTTTGTTGGCTGGCTTGTGGTAAAAGGTCAAGTTGTACGACGCAAATGGGCGCATATTGATTGCCTGTATATGCGGAACTTAATGCACCTTTTGCGAATGAGAAGACGAGACTCTGTTGACAATTTTCGAAGTAGTAATTTTTTTAATGGCATACTCTGAAGCTTCGCTTAGTAGCGTTTGTTTATACTACCAACCCAAAAGCACTTGTAAATGCAAGAGGCGACTAAGAGTCTCACTTAACTTATAATAATAATAATATAATCTCACGCCTTTCATCCCCGAGGGGGTAGGCAGAGGTATTCCATTAATGGATATACCCACATTTCACGAGATACATTGGACCCCTATACGTGATAGGTGGTGAGCCCATCGCCGAACCGGGTCTATTTACACAATGTCTCACTTAACTTATGTAAACAGTAAACTCTACTCAATTTTCTTACGAACTTGTATCGATGAATGTTGGCGACTGTTATAAAGTACACTTTTAGCTACATAAAAAACCTACAGCCTCCCTTTGGACTTGAAATATTATGTGTAAGGAAGTGTGCCGATTTTTATTTTTGTAGATTTACCAGTGGATTACTGGTGCTCTAATAGATATACAAAATCAAAACAGAGCAAAAACAATATATAAATACAAACGTGTTGATTTTGATGCCGTAAGTTTTCCAAGGATCACTCGCATTTTGATACCTTAACAGAAATGTCGTAAGACACGCTATCGGTCGTAATAATTTTCTAAAACCTAATAATTTGCGTCGAGTCCAAACATAAGGACTAATAAGGAGCCTTTTCCAATGAACACCATCAGTATCCGATCCTCAGCATTTGTGTGAAAGAACATGTCCGTTGGCCTCGTGTCTGGGTGTTCATATGTTTTTTTAATTTGTTTAAAGAAAGATAGAAAAATAATTTATTATTTATTTATTTATACAGATTTCGTACAGAATCATTACAGGTTAGGACTAAATAAAAAAAATACTGTGTGAATAAACTTGATAAAGAATCCAATTGGAAAAAAATACAACGTAATTGTTCACCATTTTTAAATAATACACATTCCGTGCGGAATAATAAAAAAGGTAGCGGTATAAAAATCGATGGTCTTCGAACTGAACTGTGAATTTGTAATAAGATAGTGAAATAATGAAAGACGATAAAAACGTAATAAGGAAAGCGTGACTCACGTCATCTAACCCGCCAAACGACAGACGTGCAGAAATGCTGTCTGCGAAAGACGTACAACCATGCACTTTTAGAATCGCTCACCAATTTTAAATAGTTGCCTACTAAATTCCATTTGTGGATTGAAGTCAGTGGCTTCTTATTGGTGAGGCCCGGGTTCGTAACCTGGCGAAGAGGTGCTGCAATTGTATTAATGAGTTTTTCAATAACTTACTTACATCCCTACACTATAATATTATAAAGAGGAAAGATTTGTATTTTTGTAACGAATAAACTCAAAAACGACTGGACCGATTTTAAAAATTCTTTCACCAATGGAAAGCTACGATATCCCTGAGTAACATAGGCTATATTTTATTTCCGTATTCCTACGGGAACGGGAACTACGAGTGTGAAACCGCGCAGAACCGCTAGTCTATAAGGTCGACGGTGAAGGAAATATCAAGGAATCCCGCAGGCCTTAAATTTGATACTAGGGTATAACAGCACCCGTTCTGGCGATGAGTTTCCTATCACGTTTCAGGATCCGAAAATACATTGGTCAAATGTGGGTGTTTCTAGAAATTGAATATCTGCTGACACTTTCTTGAATACCTAAAGCGTATTATTATTTTAATTTATAGACTGTTTTGACCAATGCATTTTGATTCCAAGCGTATTTTCGTATCGTAATTATAAAGGATTAATATCATTTAATCTCATTCGTAAATTGACCATTTAACATTCGCATCCATAGGTAGGTACTCCTTCCTCTCCCTATATGAACTTCACGAACTAGCTACCATGGGAGTATTTTCGGATACAATAATTTGTTAATTAATGGGACTATAATATGCGACTGATAGCGTGTCCGTGACGAGTTTTGCGAATGTCACTACAAAATCAGAATAGTCAAGCGACTACACTCCACTTTTATAGAGTTGCTTACCAACTTTATAATATGGGAGGTTGCTGGCTTTTTTCATAGTATATGTATAGAAGGTATGTTACTTTAATAGTAACTATCAGTAGTAGTCATAAAAAGCGATTGGTTTCGCTTCACACAGACGCGGCGGAGACGTACAAAAATGTTGTCTGTCCATAATCGCTGATCGCCATATCGATTTGCTTGCCACTTCTGTATAGTCGATCACGTAATACTAACCATTTATATAATATGTCGAATTTCACACGATCGGAGAAATTAATTTAATTATTTAGCTTCATATAGTGCTTTCTAGGGTTCTGTACTCAATTGGGGCCAACGGGTCCCTATTAGGTACTATCCGCTGTATGTCCGTCCGTTTGTCACACGAATGTATCTGTTGAAACGTTACAGGTAGACACTTCACACTTCTATTGACATTGTCACAGGGTGTGTATTACTGTGATAGTTATCTAACATAATAAAATTAGAAAACATAAAAACTACAGGGGTCCGTATACAAGAAACGTGTTTTAATTTTTTTTTTACGGTGGTACTACTGCACAAACGAAGCTATGATCCAACGCTAATGTTAGTATTTTAGCTTTATAGGTAACTGTTAATTAAATACTATATTTTGCTTCGTATTTTTCTCTCTGATGGGTTTTCCGTAACCTCGATAAAATATTAATTATTCCATTGTTTTAATTCTATGAACAATGCACCTTGATGCGGATTCTTCACGAGTTACGACGAGAAACTTCGATGTTGTACCTATGTAGTTAAATAAGCCAAGATACAACTTATCGTACAAGATAAGCTAATAGATAGCCTATGAAAGTTGCAAGCTTCCATGACAAATGTCATTAGGATCGTTTCAGTGGTTTAGCCATGAAAAGAAACAGAGTTACTTTCGAAGTTATAGTATTGAGTATCTAATAATATTATTTAATATAATATAGATCTATCTGTCCGTTTCTTACCTTTTCACGGCTAAGGGTCAGCGCAGACCGAACTGCAAAATTCTCGAGCAGTCTTCCAATAGTAATAGAATTTCGTCTTTATCTAATGCAAAAACAGTTGTATATCGCGAAGCGCTACTGTCCTCGAGAGTAATTTACTCTTTCATTCTTATTGTATAAGGATTTTCAATTAATACCAATATTTCATTATTGTTTGAAAACAGCTCGAACATTTTGCAGTTTGGTCTGCGCTGCCGCTAAACCGGTAGACCGATTTTGATTAAATTTTGCAAAAAGATAGTCCTTGAGAAAGGAGGTTACTTTTCATCCCTACTTTTCATTCCTGAAAAACTCACAAACTACCTTAAAGTTCACGCGGACATAGTCGCAGTCCAAAGGATGTATGTATACTACATATATATACATTTTCCGATGTGGTAATTGTCTGGATTACAGTCTTTAGTTCAAATTGTTGTGTCAGTTACGTGTGACGAGATGACATGCATGACATCAGCTCTGTGACATAACATAACTCAAGGTCCAACGTGTTATCTTCGTATCTTTACAGAGATAATATATCTACATGTATATCTGTAAACAAATAAAAGATACATATGCTGTTACCTTCGCAAAAACAGGAACAAGAAGTCTGATTGACAAAATTCCAAGTGTTTATTCGAAGGATATGAAAATGCATAAAGTAAGCTTAGTTCGAGATGTCCTTTAAAAATACCTTATTTTTATATTACATATACACACACCGGCACAATTAGCGGAACAGAAAAAAAAGGGAGTATTTACGCATTTTTGCGTGTTACTGGCCGGCTAAACAAGCTTTTTTTAAATTTGGGTTTTAATTTAAAAATGGAATACTAAGCGACTGCCCTTTTTTTCATTCTTTTGTTTTAATTTTCATTGATTCATTTTTTCCACCGCTTGTCCGTTTTTAGAAGGTTCGTGAATTCCATTTGAAAAGCTTTGAATTGCAGTTTTTGAGGCTTTTGAGTTTTTTCGCATATTGATAATTTACGAGCATCTAATTATGCCTGATTTAACGCCATCAGAAATCATTAGGGCAGATCAAATGAGGAGAAATGGTCAAACCTACAGATCGATTGCCAGAAGCCTTCGTCGATCGTTATCAACGATTTATCGTAGCATCCAACGATACAGATTGACGAATGCTCTAGTGAGAAGGAGAGGACAAGGCCGGAAAAGGTGTACTTCAAGGAGGGATGACCGTTTTCTCCAACTTCAAGTCCGACAGAACACGAGACTAACGGCGGTGCAGGCTCGAAATTTACTGGAAGAGGTACGAGCAGTAAGGATGAGTGAGCGGACAGTTCGTAGAAGATTCGAAGAAGTGGGTATAGGCTCGTATGTGCCCGCCAAAGCCCCAAAACTTGAGAGACATCATCGCACAAACCGTCTACACTTTGGTCGTGAACATCGTGATTGGGACTTCGACGACTGGGGACAGGTTCTTTTTACTGATGAATGCAGAGTTATGTTAAATCAAATTGATGGAAGGCAGCGAGTATGGAGACGCAAAGGAGAACGGTATATCCAGTCTAATTTTGAAAATACAGTTGCATATGGCGGCGGTTCAATTATGGTCTGGGGAGGAATATGTTTAGGAGCTCGTACGGAGTTAGTAGTGGTCGATGGCGGGAATCTGAATGCTGATCGGTATATCAGGGAGATTTTAGAAGAACATGTTGTGCCATTTGCCCCCTTTATTGGTAACAACTTCATTCTAATGCAGGATAATGCTCGGGCTCACAGTGCTCGCACAGTACAGACATACCTAAACCATGTTGGTATAACGGTGATGGAGTGGCCAGCACGGTCCCCCGATATGAACCCTATAGAACACGTCTGGGACTTGCTAAAGAGGAGTGTAAAGTCAAGAATGCCCCCTCCCAATAATCTCAACGAGTTGCGAAACGCATTACTTGAAGAATGGCAGAGGTTGCCCCAAGAAACCATTGATAACATCATCCGCAGCATGCCCAGACGGATGGAAACCCTCATCAGAGCACGAGGAGGAAACACTCGATATTGAACAGTCATTGAAATTGTTGTTAAACTTTGGAAAATCTTGAATTTTCTGCTGTTTCTCTATAATTAAAAATCGAAGAAAAATGCATTTTGTTTAATTTAATTTTTATTTTTATAAAATTTTAAGTATGGTGTTACAAATGAATGTCAAAACATGTTAATTTAATTGTTGTTTCATTTTAAATAATATATTGTTTAAAAATTACATTCATTGTTCTAAATTCCCTCTTTTTTCTCCTTTTTTTTTCTGTTCCGCTAATTGTGCCGGTGTGTGTAGCAATACGTTATTTTTATTACACCATGTATCTTGCTTTGATCGAAACTCGATTTGCGAAGTCGAGCGCACAAAAAAGTGTCAGATCACGTCACATAGTTGTGATTAGCCTTAACTTCAAATGCAACCCAGTGCTTCTCTTAGATTGGATGCATGATTCAGCTACTTGTATGCTTAGATAAAAATCATCGTGTGACCTTGCAAAAGCATGCAAGCAAACAATCATTTAACTAAAGTGGTTGCAGTTTTCAATGTCAATTGTATATTGTCTCATCATGACCGTTGTACACAATTGATGTTTTTTATGGCGTAGGATTACTACTGTTATTGTAAATTGCCTGTCCGAATGAACTAGTTTTTCCAGAAATTAAAATAAATAGATCGGTTTTTTGTCTCCGGAAACCCCTAGCGTTAATTTAACCGAAATTTTACGGTTACGAAAACGCGATTGCAAATATTTATAAAAATAGTATTTTTCTGCGATTTTTTAAGTGAAAACTATCTAGCCTATGTCCGGTGTTTCAACTATATTTACAAAACATAAAACATATTTCAACTATATTTACAAAAAATATATTCTAATATATAGTAGGAAGTTGGTCGTAGTAGTACGGTAGGTATGCAACGTCACTTTAGTTTAAGCCTTACTCAAAACTGAAATTGGTTATAAAGAGACTCAAAAGCATAGAATATGATTTCTAGCAACCCTACTCTGAACTGTTATTGTCTACATTTAACAAATAATACACTTCTACAAAATAATAATATTAAAATTGAAGAAAGATTTGTTTTTTGTTATGTCTCTTTCTCCGAAACAACTGAACCGATTTTAAGTATTCTTTCACCAAGGGAAAGATTACTTATCTGGGAATAAGGCAGGAAAAGCAGGGAACAGCTAGTATGCCATATAGTTGAAGATTTTATATAGATATATTTTTAATAACGTATTTTCCTAACATAGTCATAGTCTTTAGTGTAGAATTACTTGTGGACTTATGACTCAGAGAGCTAGCGTCAAGCGCGCGTTCCAACGATACTATATTAATTATGCATGTCGCATACTTCGATATTATTGACTTGTTACATCGAGACTGCAGTGATCGGTATGGTGTGACTCATTGATTGATATAGATCTGTACTAGGGAATTTGATACAACTTTGAATACGAGAGATACGTACTACGTACACAAAAAGTTTTTGTGGTAATGCACCGAATACTCATATCGGTTGTAGCGTTCACTGCGCTCTAATAACGGGATTCCGCGTGTTCAGTGATCTGCGCGGAGTATGAACTATGAGTTGACAACCTACACTGAACAAACCAACATAAATAAATAGTCTCACGCCTTTTATCCCCGAGTGGGGAGATATATTCTATTTTCTTTGGAACCTTAAACGTGATGCCTATCGCCGGACCGGGTCTCAGAATTAATTCTTTGACTTTCCTTATGATGTTTTCCTTCACCGTCGAGTGATAATATATACGTAAGCTTATTGAAAAACTCATTGGTACATACCAGGATTCGAATCTCACGAATGAGAAGCGGGCTCTTCTTAATTTATATGTGGTGTAGGTACCTTCAGGCAACTCCACCACTTCGGCATGTATAGTTATAGTTGAGGAGAAGAAGCGGGGCAAGAAATTCCTCAACACATTATTATTTTAATAAACTCGTAGTACTAAATTGGGTTGCTAATTGTTATTATTATTTTTTGCAGTTGTATTTATGTGTATCTATTTATCTTTGATTTCTTGCGCAGCATTTCTTATTTAATTCTGGATTTTCGGAACCTTTCTAACCATAGAGATCATGTCAAAATCGGTTCTGTACTTTTCGCGTGACGCTCAACGAAGTTCGAGCAAACAGGCAAAAAAATTACAAACCAGAATGTTTTATTTTTTATAATCTTTAAAACATAAACACAACTTCAGTACATATATATCATTATTAACAATCTACTGTCCATAGCTATCGATGGTCGGCAATAAATTACAAAAGTGAAAAGTGTTGCGTGGAACGGCTTTTTGCAAATATATATTGGAAAGTACATTAGATTTACATGCAATTTCAAACTTAAAATGTACCGTGAACATGAAAGAGAAACCTAAAAGTATATATAAAATAACAACAAACATTACTCTTTATGACTACATTTTGATACGTGTACTTGGCAGGCGTTGCTAATGTACTGTTAAACACCTTACCTTATTTATAACCTCTCTCCGATTCACGTTCTTTCGACACGGCATTTCCATACTGCAATGCCTATTCACTTTTTTATATATTAAAACTACGAGACAGGTATATAGTTACCGACTGAAATTCTAAAGACACAACGAGAATGGCTACTTATTCGTTTATATAAAAATAAGTCGGGTTTTCCTTCCTGACGATTTAACTCCAGAACTGACGAACCGATTTCCATGGTTTTGCATTCGTTGGAAAGGTCTAGGGCTCCGCAAGGTTTATAGCAAAGAAAATTCAGCATTGCACCCGTGCGAGTCGGGGCGGGGCGGGTCGCTAGTTCGTTTATATAATTTAGTTCCACGCAGATTCACTCGTGTACTTCCCGTTCCCGTAGGAAAACGGGAATAAAACATAGCATATGTTACTCAGCTTTCCACAGGTGAAAGAATTTTTAAAATCGGTCCAGAATTTTTGAGTTTATTTGTTACAAACAATACAAATCTTAGCTAGCAAAGCTAGCTATGAATTTTTAGAACCTAGCTTAGCTTTACCCGGGCTTAACATTATCGAAGACCTTTAGACGAAGTCGGAAAAATAAGAAAAAGTATATTCTAATTCGCCGTTTACCTGTCTGGCTGGGCAATTAGATACAGGTGCAGCCCTAACATGTAGCGAACAGAGCGACCGCCTCAGGCGTCGTACAAAAATGGAGTAAGTCATGTATCTGTGTCCCACAGGCGAACAAGGGCAAAAGAATCGTATTGTGTCTGCATCTTGATGCATGAGAATTTTTACACTTTATCTTTCCTGGATCCCTAATACTTTCTTTAGGTTCGTTTGTCTGTCCAAAGAACACTTGGTATTGCGGTTATTAATTTGTCTTTCATTTAATGCGTGAACCAGATATTAAAAAAATCAAAATAGTAGCTACTTTCACAAAGTACTTAATTTATTAATTAGTACTTTGTCTACACTACTATTATAAACAGGAAATATTAGTTTTTTCTTTATAGTCATTACTAACAAACATACATAGGGGCCTATGCTCCGAAACTATAGGCCTTATTAAAAAATTCTTTCACCAATGGAAAGCTTTATTTTTATCACAGTAAGCATAGGGTATTTTCCCATGAGAACGGGATTTACGCGGGTGAAATCGGAGGGAACATCTAGCTTAAAACAGTAAACCCTTAATGAACCACACTTAAGTGACTATTGTTATAGCACAGATCTTTATAACTGTTACAGGTTTTGCTAAATATGCCAAATAGTATATTCAAGCTGGCAGTGATACTTTGAGCAAAATGGCAAGTCATACCCAAAATGTTAGGTAGATATGATATAATGCCAAAGACGACACAAGGAATTACAAATTTTGATGAGAAACTTAACCTATATTTAAACAGGTGTTCTATATTTAAACACCGAGCTTGAGTTTTAAGATAAGCCATTCCTTTCAAATTTGTCATTATAAAAACATTCATAAATTGTTGGTCATTATAGAATGAAAAACAAAATAAATAATCTCAGCCATTTATTCCCGAGGGGGTATGCAGAGGTATTAAATTTCTGTAAATACTCACCAGTACATTCTTTGGACCCCTAAACGTGATAGGTGGTGAGCCCATCACCTGACCGCGACTGTTACAATGTCTCAGAATTAATTCTGGGACCTGCGGATTCCTCACGATGTTTTCCTTCGTCGTAGAGCTAGTGATAAATAGTATCCAGTAAAAAATATGTTTTTAATTGCCTATGCATACATACGCCTATGTATTCTATACAACACTATCTGTCTGAACGTGTTCGAAATCCACCCAAATTATGATTTTAGAATCATAATTTGGGTGGATTTCGAACCACCTATCACGTTTAGGGGTTCAAAGAATGTACTGGTGAGTATTTACAGAAATTTAATACCTCTGCATACCCCCTCGGGAATAAATGGCTGAGATTATTTATTTTGTTTTTCATTGTTTTTACTTAGCCTGATGGTTGACTGTTAGATAATGCCTTTAGGTATTAAGTTCGCCATGTGTACATTTTCCTGGGACCGGTACATGTAGTACCTGTACATGAACGTAAATAAATAAAATAAATTATTTTGTAATGACATAAACCATAAGCAATGTCAACATTGGAGTCGTAAGTTCTATTTATTTTCTAACCACTAAACATAGAAGCTCCATTACTGCACTACCTCAGTTAACTAACCGGCCATTAACTTGAAAAGATGACCTGAAATATGTAACATTATGGGCAGCCTTGAAATACGACCTAAATATGTAGAATACATAACCACATTAACTAATAACTACCTGTACACAAAAAGTTTGAACTTAAGCAAAAGTATCTTATGTTTTTTAAGATTTGGGAACTCGTAAGAGACTGCTTTTATTTTGGGGACATGTTAATTTGGTTTCGATAGTTCAAACGATTTTGCATCATGAGCAAAAACAAGCATGTGCTGGTTTGAAGCTGGGTATACATTTTTATTTACGATACCCTGCATTTCGCCTATCGAAACACCATTATTAATTCAACTTTTAATAATCTGTTATATAGTTCGGTTACTATAGTAGATCACATTATTTTTAAATAAAATTTATCTGAACATTTCGGAGCTGTTAGTGCTATTCCTATTACACCCGAACAATAATGAGAGCGAAAATTTGTCATGCAGATCATATAAACTATGATAAACACATTATATTAGTTTAAATATTAATAGTTAATGGACAATGGACATGGACATGGACATGGACATGGACATAGGTTTCACCATATATTGAGAGTTTTAATAACCCTGAAAAATCGAAGTCGACAGTTTTAGCGGTCGTTTATTTTGTGAAATGAAATGACTAAGAGGAAAGTTGTGCTTGCGTGAGTCGCTCTAGTGACTAGTCTTTTGTTGTCAGTCACTTGTCCAATTTTGTTTGCAACAGACCCTTTTGGTGGGTGAATTGTGTGAAAATTATGGTCGTCTGCTCGAAGGTATTTTTGTAGACGAATTTTTGTTGAACTAGTGAATTTCTGAAAGGTGTGCAGTTGTAGGTTTTTTACCCGTCTGCACCGGCAGGAGAGTTATGTTTTTCGTGTGTGTAGGTATATGTGAGCATAAATATCTCTTCGTGCCTGCAGCTTAAAAGGTTTGATGAATTAGAAGTGCGAAGTGTGGTTAGATTCGTCTACATTTTCGGAGTGTCATAGGCTACATTTTCATTTATCACCCGCGCCTTAATATTACTTATATAATCACGTAGCGGAACCGCGTCTAAACCGCGGTAGTCCTCACCAGATTTTGAAGTGTTCAGGCTTTTACAGTTTCTTAAGTCAATTGTACTTTGACTTGAATTTAACTTTGATATTTATGGCATGGAGCAGTGAATATTTTCTAATATTTTCATATAAAAACTTTGATCTCGAGCGTCAGTTCAGCAAGTCGTTCAGACTTATCACACTAGACTTATTGTAACTTAGGTAATAAGTTTTGAATACTTTTGAATTATGATTTCGGCCACCCAAGAATTACGCCCGTTTTCTCCAGCCATGAGATTTCAAGTGCAGTTTATTAATATGTTATTTCTGTCTTCAGCTGCCGTGTACATCGCCGGCGTAGTGGCCGCGATCGGAGTTTCGGTGCTGGGCCTCTTCTGCATCCTGTCCGTGCTGCAGCTTGCCATGATCTCCTCGAAGGAGCGCGTCGGCTTCAAGTACACGAACCTCGTGATGATGAAGCTGGCGATGTCGCTGCTAGCAGGTCAGTAGCCTCAGCTGGGCTTGCCAGATGGCAGGGATATCAGGGAATGTCCCGGAATTTTGTGGCTTGTCTCTTGTCAAGGGACCCGACCCTCTCGGGAATACGGCGTGAGCATATTTATTGTATTGGTGTACTACACTACATGCTAAGCTATATCATGTGGATAGGTTTGAAACTAGGAAACAGTACTACCAGAAATGGGACAAACATCTGACAGCTTCTTCAGAATCTATTTATTAAGAAAATGTGTCTGTGTTTCCAGCATTGCTGTCAATAGCTGCGGCAGGCCTCTTCGCTGTACAAGGCGAAGGCAGAGGATTCTATCTGACGAGGGGAGAAGCTTTCTATGTCCAGGTATTGCCATATTATCATCTATAGTTCTATACCGACATCTACAACAGTACCATGACAGATAACGCACATCGATCAGTGAACCTAAATATAAAATGGGGACGTTATTTAAAGGACTTTTTGAAATCCGTGCAGGAAACAGAGTATATGCTTGTCTTTAATTGTAAGTTATAGGTCACTGTGACCCTCCTCAGGTTATCAGTTAAAAATCATGATTACTAAAATTAGCTACACATTCCATACTGTCTACTTCTCTACATAGTATAAAACAAAGTCGCTTCCTGTCGTCTGTATGCTTCTCTATCTTCAAATGAGAGATCTTTCAAACTACGCAACATATTAATGAGGATTCCCTCAATAGACAGAGTGACTGAAGAGGAAGGTTTATATGTATAACTAGCAGCGCCCCGCGGTTTCACCCGCGTAGTTCCCGTGGGAATACGAGGATTAAATATAGCCTATGTTATTCTGATGTATAAGCTATATAACTGTAAAGTTGACCTATCACGCTTAGGGGTCGAATATACTCGTGAAAAGTGGGTATTTCCAGAAATGAAATACCTCTGCCTAACCCCATCGGGGATAAAAGGCGATTTCATTATATTTTTATTTTAAACTTACGAACGACAATTGTTTCCTTTACAGATAGTATGCATCGTGATAAACTCTCTTCTATTCATCATGTCGCTGTACGATACGCTGTTTTCGAGACGCGATGGCGGCGATCCCACCAATCCGCTCGGCAAAGCAGAGGGGACCACCATCAACAATCCCGGATTCAAAGAGGGAAGAGGTACGTTCTTTATGAGTTCAAGTTAACTATTAGAAATTTATACAGTTGGGAATATTTTCATACATAACAAACAACTCTAAAGAGTAAAAAAGTTCAACGAGTAGCACTAAAAATATCATCGATATATAATTATTTTAGAGTTTTGTTGATTTTTTTTTTATGTTGAAAAAGGGGGCAAACGAGCAGACGGGTCACCTGATGGTAAGTGACGTCCGTCGCCCATAGACACCTGCAACTCGAGAGTCACAACTGCGTTGCCGACCTTTGACCTTTGATTTATTCAAAACCGCTCCACCAATTTCTAAATGGGACCACCTCTGTGAAGTATGATCTACCAAACAAAAAAAAAATCGCGGAACAATCGCATAACATATATACAAAAAAACAGTCATACTCCTTTTTTGAAGTCGGTTGAAAAACTTTGATCTCACGTAACACTCGTTACGATGTCTAGCACAACATGTATTAAAATTATTAAAAAACCAGCCGAGTGCGAGTCGGACTCGCACACGACGGGTTTCGTAACCGTAACGTTTCTATGGAAGGTAACTTCGCATTTCCCTAACATATTTGCAAAAGGAAACTAGGTAACCTTACCAAAGCTTCACAAATAGTTGCTAAGTTCCAAAAGGGCGGTTCCTCATGGCAACAGATACAGCGCGTCCTCCAAAAGTAAACTGGTTCCAGTCACGCGATATTATAGTAAATCTCCGTTTATTTTCGTTTAGCAGATTTGGTCTTTTTACAAGCTAAGTTTGGCTTCATTGCGATATAGTACGCCAGGACAAAGTCGTCTGATGAAAACCAGACCTGAATGTGATTCCAAGAAAAATGTCAACTTTACGGTTCTTAGACAGAGAGCGGAGGCCCCTACGGAACCCTAAAACAGTAATCATCATCATCGCAGTCTATCCACGTCCACTGCTGGACAAGGGCCTCCCCCCAAGGTTCTCCGACTTTTGAGAACTTTTCTGCCCCAACGGCCGTCTGTTCTGCGAGCGATGTGCCCTGCCCATTGCCACTTAAGCTTAGCGATTTTTCGAGCTATGTCGGTCACTTTAGTTCTCCTACGGATATCCTCATTTCTGATTCGATCGCGCAGAGACTCCGAGCATAGCTCTTTCCATCGCCCTTTGACTCGGAGCCTTCTTATAAGGGTCTAAAATAGTACCTTTAAATAATTCTAATTAAAAACTCAACACTTACACACAACACAAACATTCACACACTAATAATAACATAGTTAGTTTTAGTTTAGCTTAAGTGGCTTAATATGGATATAGCTGAGACTAAGTTTTTAAGTTTATTTTTATTGTTTAAAATTCTCGGTACTACGGAGGAGCGATGCATCCTAACACAGGCTCATTAGGTCCAAAAGGGTGCATCAACTCATCCATACATTACATGTTATTAGATAAATAAATATTTTTGATTTTAATTTGATTTTTTTATAATTCTTCCAGGTATATCGATGACTGACGCGTCTGGCAAGCCGTACAGCACAAACGGGCATGGCAGCGTGCAGTCGATGAACACCACAGCCACCACGCTCACCGGAGCGTCGGAGGCCAGCACCATCACCAGATCGCCTCTCAGGTCCTCGCTGAAGAAGCCCAGGCCCCGAGAAGGAGAGCCAGGAGGCCTGGGTATCCAGAACCCTGGCTACTCAGGGCATTCCCCGCCCCTGAACAGGAACGGAAGCCAGAAGAAAGTGCGGATACAGACGCACAGTACCGAGGTTTGATTGTTTTGGACTAAGTTTTTGACGATATGGCTCAGCCAGGTTGTTGGGAATCAAGGAAAGTCTATACTGAACACGTTTGTCGTGTCGAGTTAAGAAAGTGACAAAAATACACAATCCCGATCACTGTGTTAAACAGTTATTTAGCCTAAAGCTTTAATAAAATCTCTTTTGTATTAAATGTTCAAGCAATATTGCGTAATAGGTAATAGGGAGCAATTTCCGTAATTTTATACACCTAGATATAACAGAAATAATCGTGAAATGATGTAGGTTGACTTTTGTCCGATTTTACAAAATATCACTATTAAATATGAAATAATTGGTGTAAATTTATAATCATATTTAAAATACTTTTGGCCAAATACTAGACAAAACATTGCATTAAAAGTTTTTAGTAAATACTGAACTTTACTATTATCGCTATTTAGATCACAAGATATGGGACTAAAAATGAAATATGACTCATTTTAAAAATAAGATTATTGAATCTTACTATAGTCTATTTCGCACCAAGTGGGTTCGGTGACAGTTCACATTTTTCCTTTTTACGCATACAACTTTCTAGTAAGAAAAATGGGTGGTTCCAAAAATAATGAATAATTTATTATTATGTAATTGCTAAAATACAATAATTGTCGCCTCTAAAATTCTAAATTAAAATCTCAGACTATAAATCAAGAAACATATGAAAAACAATAGATAAAAAAGATATCCTAAAAATACGTATTGCGTGGAACGGAACTTTTACTCATAGGGATTGACACTACTTAATCTACATTAAATCGATGAATCGAAGCTTTTTGGCGGGAATCCGAAAAAAGATGCAATGTTTTCGTAAAATTTTCATTTTGTTGTATCTTTTGGGTTTAAAATAGTAATAGTGTATTATGTGGCAGGGCTCTGTGAAAGTGTGCAGTGATTTGTAAATTCGATAATGTATGATATTTTCGTATTGCATCAAAAAGTCGATGACATTTTTTTTTTATTTTACAATGTTTTTCCCTTATATAACCTGTGAAATTTAAACATATTCAATTAAAAGTAATCTTGAAAAATCATTCTATCAATAAAGTATAAAATCGATTCCATTTCCTTTACAAACTTACTCGAAACTTTAAAAAAATCGATTGGATTTCATTAGGACACATCACTTTAATTGTCAACAGTGAACTGTCACCGAACCCACTTGGTGCGAAATAGACTATACTTGATATTATAATACAATGTAAACAAAATTATCTCGTAAGCAATCGCATAAATGAATCTACATATCTCACTATCAGATTTTATTTTGTACGCCAATCAATTTTGTATAAGTAGAAGAATTTAGTTGGATAAGTACCTATATTTACATTTTAATGTTAATTTAAAACACACACTTTTTATGTATATTTCGCTTGAACAAAGTTCTTTATTCGCGTATTATCCTACAAATACGTGTACATAATATTATTATAATCAGCACAAAGTGTTGCATATATACACATTTTTATTGTTATACCCGATATACAGCTTGTATATTTTATGCGAAATATATTTGTTCACGTTAGAATTTAAATTTAATTTAGTTGCAATATAGTTGTAAGGTTTAAAGTTAATGATGGACATCTTTGTTGATGAACTCTGAGTTGTTTTATGCCTTGGATTAATTCAGGAATAGTGTACTTTATACTTTAACTAATGTACTTTATTCATAGCAACGAGGTCCGTAATTACTAATATATTCCTCTGCTGCAGAATAAATAGTCTTCGATGTGGAAATTGAATTTCAATGCTTCTTCTAGTTAGTAGTGGTCGAACACTGCATCCGAATATTAAAATCTAGCGGTTCTGCGCGGTTTCACTCGCGTAGTTCCTGTTCCCTTGGGAACACGAGAATAAAGTATAGCATATGTTACTAAGGGATATTGTAGCTTTCCATTGGTGAAAGAATTTTTAAAATCGGTCCAGTAGTTTTTGAGTTTATCCGTAACACACATACAAAAATACAAATCTTTCCTATTTATAATATTAGTGTAGATTACAAATAATTTTCCCTAATATGTATTTCATTAAATTATTTTCACATGATTTCACGTGTGAAACGACGAAAAAAATCACTTGCTACTTGAAACGAAGTATGAAGAGTGCAACTAAATTCGCAACATTTCCGATTTCATAAGTAGCAGGCTAGGCTCTACTCCCTACCCAAATTGAGGGCGCGATCCCTCATCCATTTTAACTTTTGTTATTATCGTGAGCAAACAGACTTAACATTTAAGGTTTATTAATTTACTAGTATTCGGCTTTACCCGAGCTGCAATATACACTACAAAATCTTGGTCAGGGCGTCATATATTTTGTAAACATCCCTCTTGTGGGAATGCACTACCTATATCGATCATAAGCGAGTTCATACTCTGTCTCGCACTTGGCCGATTTTCGGGTGGCTGTGACCACAATCTTTTTTGAGGGCTAGATCCGCGCCTGTTCCTAACATAGGTTTATGCTGATCCCTGAAGCAGCATAGGTATATAGGTATTCCATTTCTGTTAGTACACACTTTTCAAGTGCTGAGTCCATCGCCCATACTAGACTGACAATCCGCAGTTTAAAAATACTCCGAGTTTATCAATAAGGCGTATAAAGTTTTAGACGAAGTATTGTAAATACACGATGTATTTTAATTGAAACCCACCAGGTTTGAAGACCATCACATTAATTTCTAGTTTGATATTATGATTTTTTATTCCTCTTTGTCTTTAATGGAAAATCATTTGTAGGGAAAATTGTGCCTTTTTTTTAACCCAAGATCGTGCCTTATCCAATGCCTTTTCAATGTCATGCAGGCAAAGATATTATATATAATATATAGAAAGACGTAGATATGTTACTAGAGCGCGGAAAATGAGGCCGACAAATGTAGTTAATTAACCACATTTTATTTAGTCGCATTGTATTTCAAGTCGTATTTCAAGCGCAACTCTTGACAGATAGCTATCTATTTCTTGATTATTCTTCCGTATCATCTTTCCCCGTCATTTTTGTATGCTATAAATACGCTAAGAAGCAAGTATGTAAATGTTGTAGCCACTCGTAGCGGATCAATTTTCAAACGCGCGGAGTATGAATATAACTCATCCTTAGTTTAATATCTTTGCATGCAGGAGGTAAATTCAAGAGTATCTTTTAATTCCATGCAATGGAGATAAAAGTATATTATTATTATAATAGACATAAATACCATTTTCCGAACCTACTTAAATAGTTAAGTATATTTATACTAACAAATAATGTATTTTAGAGTATTGTTTTATTTTTCTATCCGTCCAAACTCTGGTCTTAACTTTAGTTTTTCGAACTATTAAAATGTACTATAATTGATTAATGTAGTATAAGTAAGTGAAGGGTAAATCAGATTGTTTATTATTGTTAATTTTGTGATGTTGCGAAATATGAATTATGTTTTACAAATGCATTTCGAATGGAATTAAATAAAATTAAATGACAAATAATTGTTGGGTCTATTTTGTCGTTTGTTCGATTTAGTATCGTTTTATCTTAAATTTTGTTATCAGGATGTTGGTCCAATAATTTACAGATCTAATGCCACTTGTAAGCGAGCATTTACATTACCTTGTATTATTCTAGCACATACTTCAGGCCTACCATGAATTATTCTATTGAGGGAAAGAGACTTGATGTTTAAGCCATAGCTGCTTCTCTTTTACTCAATAGAAAATAAATCCTGCTTAAGAGGTCATGGTAAGGCTTAGTGATTAGTGTATTCATATGTATACAAAAAATTACAATAGCAATGCACAATCTCATAGTACATAGATATTAAATGATATGAATTGAAGAATCGTGAATTCTGGTTTTTAAAAATACCACCAGACAATAAGATTATTAAAAAAAACCGGCGCAGTGTGAGTCGGACTGGCTGCTCTATACCACAGTATAATAAATAGTACTAGCGTATCTTTACCCTAGTATATTTAAATATCTTCGGGCCTTACGAATACACTGTGACAATTTCAAGAAGCTACCTATTGCTGTGCAATAGGTACAGCCCTGTGACAGACTTACGGACGTAGAGACAGACAACGGAGCTTAAGTATAAGGGTACGGAACCGTACATTTTAAAATATTTTAATAGTCTTATTGTAAGGTAGTCCTTTTGCCGTTAGTGTCGGTAATACCACATTTTGCCGTAATTTAATTCAGTTAAAAAGTCTTTAATTATTTATTCTCGTAATAAACTTTCCGTCCGATTGATATCTGGAGATCTAATAACAATATAATGATTTGATATTATTATGAATTCTGCTGATTAAAACAATTTTCTAATTTCATTAAATCGTTTTTATTTCAAGACCTAAAACAGATGTCGTTACCCTTGACAAAAACGACAAATAAACTTTGTGAGGATGGATGAATGTTTGTGAACTTTCCATAATATTGAGGTAGGTATACCTACATCAGTAATTGATTGCCAGTTCGTTAAAAAATATACGACGTCAGTTACAGTGTAGAGTTACCCAACCATCGATACTTCCTCTATCGGTAGTTGACTTCAAAATCTGATACAATATTTTTCATTTCAATATTGAACAGCACAAAAGCAGCAACTCTTGATCAATCAAAATCAATAGTATCCACTGACAACGCTACGCAATATATTTATCTATTAATTTCGAGTAGTATATTTTTAACATCTCTCAGTATAAAACAAAGTCGCTTCCCGCCGTCTGTACGCTTAGATCTTTTAAACTACGCAACGAATTTTAATGCAGTTTTCCATTTCAAGGTGAAGTTTATATTTATAATTATAGGTGTACTATAAATAAATATTTACATGCATAATATACTTAGTAGAATCTGAAAATATTAAGCGAATTGGGAGATAAACCATAGCCTTACAAACTAACATAAACATAACTAACATACTTATGTCATAAATCTAATTAATAAATTAGTAGGTACCTAATTACTGTAGGTACCTTACCTATATAACTTCCAGACAGCAAACTCTCAAATTTCTTATATTCATACACGTAAAACATCCTATCTATACCTGCTTTAATATTGTGTATTGTGGAGCTCACATTGAGTTTGAGTGACCTATCGTTAATATCGATAGTGCAATCGACAATCCAACTGTTGCTCGACTAATAATAGTGCGGCTGCACCAGTTAACAACCAATTAGGTAATTAACCGAACCACAATAAATCGAAGCATGAAACTCAGCACAAAAAATAGGCACCGGAATGTTAAACAGCAAAATGAACAAGAATTTTACGAATTTTGTAACAATAATACTTTTTCTAATATTTGCTTCTGCATTTTATCTTGTGATCTCGTTCGAACCATTGCAGAAAGAAGAGCAAATTCGCAGGTACAACAAAATGGCAGAGGAAGTTGAGCCGTTCAGGAAAAATTTAACGGATTGCGCTCGTCAAGTCAAAGCTTCAATGGTAGACGTGGAGAACTTTCTCAAAAGAGTCCCCGCTTCGACAATGCAAGGTAAATGCTTCGTCGCATGCATTCTCAAGAGGAACACAATTATAAAGAACAACAAAATAGTAAAGGAAAATCTTTTGGAAGCTAATAGAGCCGTTTATGGCGAAGACAGTGAAGTTATGGCCCGATTACGAGTTGCTATAAAAGAATGCACATCAGTTGTTGATGGTGTGTTCGAAATATGTGAATACGCATCTGTATTTAACGATTGTATGCACATGAAGATGGAACATATTTTAGATAAAATAACAATGGAGAGAAGAATGGAGGCTTTGGGTCAAATGACGGCAAATTCCGACGAATGGGGCGACGACGAGGATGAAATATTAAAATTAGTTAAAGATGAACTTTAGTTGAGTTTCAAATATGTTGTCTGTTTTATGAACTCTTTCAGACTGGGGTAGTATAAGGTTTGATTAAATATTTAATCATCTTTGAAATTCGCCTGTGTTTCTCAAATTAATGCCTTCAGCAGATAATTATACTTACTTTACTTACTACTTCAACAGTATCTCAAATTATCAATGGAATGCTGCTTCTCCAATTGACAAGTAGGTATTGTATAAAATTACCAGAACAGAACCTTGAGAGACCGCTATTTTAAATAGTTTTATTATTTATAAGGTATATGACTCTAATTTTTATAAATCTTATAATGACAACATTAACAAATAATAATAATAATTTTATTTGCGAGAAAACAGTAAAAAATCTTAATAATTAATATTTAGTACAGTGTTTTCAGCAAGTAGAACAAGCATGCAAATTTATAAGATTTTATACAATTAAAGGAAAGTTTTAATTTTCTTAGCAAAGTTCGATGATCAATGTTTCTTTGATAAATCGCAAAAGACTAATTGTGTACTTCAAGTCTTCCCAAGTATTGAATTGCTTGAGAAGCATCATGTAAACGTGGCCGCCATATCTTGTAGAATTTGACCGAGGTCATTCACGTTAGGAAGGCATATTGTCTATATCTTAAAATTTTGACTGGCATTTGACCGAGAAAACCAGGTCAGCAGGAGTGTTAGATGTGCACTTCGACCTTGTAAGTTTTTAAGGAATTATTTTGTATATTAGGTATAATGAAAATAGAAAAAAAATATCCTGGGTTTTGGACTTCAAACTCTCTGTACCAAATGTATATCGGATGGGCTTTCGGTAACCATTTTTAAAATAAAATACTTAAGTCAGTCTGTTTACAAGGGTACTACTCCTTCTATTATAAAGGCAAGTACCTAGGGAAATATATTTTTTTTTATAAAAAAATAATTTAACTTAACTTCTCCAGGAAAAAAAATGTAAGCCGCCGATTTCAAGGTCAGTAATATTTGCGATTATTACTACAAATTTTACATACACTATGAGAACTTTTATACAAATTTTACATTTCTTTCTCGGGGTTTTGTATGGGATTTTAGAAACCTCGCACATTTATAAAAGCAGGTGTTTTCGTATGTGTTAGCGATTTCTTTTTATGAGTGTTTTTTGGTATTACTGTTGTCGTTTCTTCTTCTGTTGTAGGACTTTCCGTTGTTGTCGTTTCTTCTTCTGTTGTAGGACTTTCCGTTGTTGTTGTCGTTTCTTCTTCTTTTGTAGGACTTTCCGTTGTTGTTGTCGTTGCTGTAGTTGTGTGTGGTGTACTTTCTGTAGACGGAGGTATTGTTGGTGGTGCTGTTGTCGTCGTTGTCGTTGGTTTCGGTGTCGTAGTTCTTTTTGACATCGGTATTTCGTTTGTTATTCGCTTCGTAATTGTTTTCAGCCTACTCACCACTTTGGTTATAGAAACCGTCGGATCTCCTGCCAAGATTTTTTTTACGATACTTAATGGCACCCAGTGGCCTGGCATATTTGCTTCCACAGGATTTGCAATAAACTGGAGAGTCTCTGTTTGTATGTCCGGCCATTGCGTTTTAGCTGGTGTTAACGCAGCTACCAGGCAGATTGCTCCGCAGATCACTGTTTAAATCAAAGTTAGGTAGATACTATAGCGAATTTAAAAAGTAACGATTTTATACTCTAGGGAACTTGCATAACATTAATACTTAGTCAAACTTTTTTTTTAATGGTGCTAATCTACTATATAAAAATAAGTCGGGTTTTCCTTCCTGACGCTATAACTCCAGAACGCACGATTTTCCGATTTCCACGGTTTTGCATTCGTTGGAAAGGTCTCGGGCTCCGTGAGGTTTATAGCAAAGAAAATTCAGGAAAATTTCAACAGAAAAGCGGGAAAATCTTATAAGCATTGCACCCGTGCGAAGCCGGGGCGGGTCGCTAGTCTTAGATAGAAGCAAAAAAGGCTAGATAGATACGGTATAGCTTCTCGCGCGTGGACTTTATTTTATGGATAAAAGTGGACGTGGACTTTATAATAACAAAACCAACTAACACGCTGTACATAAACACAACATGCACACATTACCCAATTAACAACAAAAAACAAAAATATTCCAAGACGCCTACAAAAGTTTCGTTTTAGTGCAGCAGTGAGGTTTTATGCAAAGCATGTTTACAAGATACCTAAGTAAGTATACCTACCTATATTTTTTACAATACATCTGCTATTATTACAGTCATTATGACATGGAAACTTGGATCGTAATATTGGATTTTACCTACGGATTAGGCCCTTTTCTTTACAATAGCCCAATGCCAGAGATGCATTTTCATAGAATCTGAAAATATGACGTCACAAAATTTCCCACCCCTTGTCACGTAATTTACGGATGGCCCTTTAAATATAATCATAGACCAGTTAAATAAATGTATTTAAACTTGTCTGTAATATAATTTTTGGTAAGACTATAAATATTATCTTACTTGAGAACATTTTCAAAAAATATTCTTCGATATACCGCTTCGATTTGTGAATAATTCGCAGGAAATTTTACACGAAACAGGAATTCAATTTGGAATAAAAAAAGTTATTGCGTTGTTATCGTATCGCTTTATAAAATTAAATAAAACTTAGATTTAACGTTTTACATTGGTTTCGAGGAAGCCTAAAGTAGGTAAAGTTAATAGAAGAATAAATTAGAACACTATTACCAAAAAATAAAGGCAATGAAGATAAAAAAAAATGGGACGACAACAATTTGTCAATCGTTGTTTAGGATTCGCTTTCGAACAATTTCTGGAAATATAGATAATACCTATAGCAGCGCCCCGCGGTTTACTTGCGTAGTCCCCATTCCCGTGGTATTTATTTATATCTACTTAATCAAAAGCTTAAAAAAATATTTTCAAGCTTCTACCTACCTTTAAAACGTACGTACATAATTTCATACAAACTTTCATCCCCTATTTCAACCCCTTACAGCTTTTTTTTCGCATTAAAAAGTAGCCTATGTCCTTTCTCAGGCTTTAGGTTATCTCTGTACCAAATTTCATTTAAATCAGTCAAACACCGTGCGGTTCCAATGCGCGACAGAACAATTGTAAATCAATTGTGTCTCATTTTCTTGGCTTAAGAGGTAATCGGTTCATTAGTTTAGGCGTGATTGCGTAACACAGCCAGACAGAGTTACTTTCGCATTTATAATATTAACATAATAATAGTAAGGATTATACAATGCCGTCTTAAATGGGGCTTACCCTTAGGTAACTACCAGAGTAATAATTATAGCCCAGTCATTTTAGGGGTTTCACCTCGGAATGAAAGATAATAAGCTGTAAATTAGTATAAACCTTTGTTTTGTCGTTCTAAATGTCTTTAGCGTCTCAAAAGTCACAAATGCTATCTGTTTTTCGCGAATATCTCGGTTCCTATTGCTTAAATGAGATTTGCACTTATTAAATAATATAAAAGTTGTAGAGTATTAAATTCTCTACAACTTTTGTTCGAACTTTTATTTCATACAATCAACCGTTTTTGGGGTAGAGCGCGAAGAGTGGGCAGCGTACACATTTATGGGTAACGCAAGGTCAAACGTGAGTTACGGTTATAAGTACGTTGTATAATAGTACATTATGATACAAGTGTGCTAAGTTGACCATTATATAGGTACAAGGCGATATTGTGTGCGCACGATCGAAAGCGAGTGCGCCAAAAGAAAGCCGCGTATATTATGGTCACAGGCACACGTGTTTCATACGCCGTTTTTCAACACACTTGCTTAAAACGACGTTTTTCTGAGAAAGAATGAGCGTTCTTGCCGGTTTTCCATTTTAAAAAATTTTCATAGGCCGGCCGCTAAATACTTACATTTCACGCGATTTTGATGACAAAAGACTATCGCACGCGTTTTTCGCCTCGTTACGTATGTCCGGCGGAGTTAATAATAGGTTTTCTTCATTTTCTTCACTTGAAGTAGACATTTTCGTTAATATTAAACTTCACAATTAATCCAAACTTCGCCAAAGCCGACAATTATTTACGAAAAATGGCGCGTTGTTTTTTTTCTTGCCGCGATACCGATGCGCGCGCAAGGCTAAGTTGCAAACTAGATCGGCCAACAGCCAAGTTTAAAAATATAATTAAATTCAAATGAAATGTTTAAAACAGAAATTACATAAATTTTTAAATGAATTTAAGTTATTTTTTAATAATAAAGCTGGATTTACCATTTACTGTTATTTTTCGCATAAATACCTACTGTTTGTTGCTAAAATAAAAAATTATAACCCGACTAAATTATATCGCTTCTTCTTCTTACTTACGACTTGGTACTAGGGTACAAATGTAAATTGGTCGGGTTAATAAACTAAAGGCACTCGTTCAATAATATACTGGAAAAGCACGCGTGTTTAATATCTAGGATTACGAGCCAAAAATCGGTGGAATAAAAACGTCGTTTTGAGCAAGTGTGTTGAAAAGTCAATTATTTACTAAAATAAAAGACGTGTGGCACTCGGGGACTGCCGCGGTAAAGCTATTGCATAGCATTTTGTATCAACAAGACTGCCAAAAAGAAACGAAGACAATGCACGGCCTTCAAGCCACACGGGTGTTATTTAAATGGTTAGCAGAGTATTCGTATTTTTGTAAGCAGAAAAATATAATCTGTAAGCAGAAATAGCTAAGTGGTCAGCAACTCATGGCCAGCAAACATTACAAAACCTATCAGCATTTTATGTCATTCTGGATGGCTGTAATTATTTTTGAGCTGCAATGAGCTGCTACTGTTTAATAAAATTTTGGTAAGCACTCAGAGGGGAAGCCAAAAAATATTTTTTGAGCTGCATATAAAAGTAGCAAAAATAATCTTAGCAAACTTGTCATGCGCAAAATGGGCGCATTAATTACAAAGATTAAGAAGGACTTTGGATTATGCAACTTTTATCATTATAATTATTATTACCATTACAAGTAGTGGTGGTGGTGGTGGTAGTGGTAGTGGGAGTGGTGGTAGTTGTAGTGAGGGTGGGTGTGGGAGTGCGAGGGTGTGTGAGTGGGAGTAGGGGTGGGTGTAGGGTGGGAGTGGGAGTTGGAGTTGGAGTGGGCGTGGGAGTGGGAGTGGGAGTGGGGGTGGAAGTGGGGTTGGGGGTGGGGTGGGAGTGGGAGTGGGACCCGGACTCGGACTCGTACTCGGACTCGGACTCGGACTCGGACTCGGACTCGTACTCGTACTCGGACTCGGACTCGTACTCGGACTCGGACTCGGACTCGGACCTCCGTGCCCGTCGGAGTGGGGAGCGTGAGGTTTTTTTCGTTACGGAATTTCTGGATTCGGTCCCCGCGCTCAAGCCCCTCGATAGAAGATATAGAAGATAGATAAAATATCATTATTAAACAATGCCCGTTATGTATATACTAATTATTAATTATAAAAATTTGTGACTTTTGAGACAACATTTAGAACGACAAAACAAAGGTTTATACCAATTTACAGCTTATTATCTTTCATTCCGAGGTTGACCCCTTTTTTTACCTAAAATGACTGGGCTATTAGTTAATTCCATGCGTCGCGCTGCTATTATAGATAACGTCATCCCAGCAGCGCCACAAACTTCTCATAGACTAAATGAAGCAAAAGATGTGTTGGGTAAAATCAAAAATCCAGAATGACACACTTGCTAATTATTTAAAAATGAGACGTGCGACCAGTGATAGCGTGAGGTCTCGGGTTCAAATCCTGGCATGAACCAATGAGTTTTTCCAAAACTTACATAGAGTAAAGCACAAAATTGTTGACACCCCACCAGTGAATTGACGCCCCAACAGAATTTTTCACTATTATTAAAATTACGATACACAATTCTTTATTTTATGATATTTACACATGTCTTTAAGAATTTTGCGCCCTGCTGGTTTACTCAAAATGTTTTCCTTCACCGTTGAGCTAATCACTAGCTGCTACTGATAAATAGGTACATATGTAACTACATAAGTTTTTGTAAAACTCATTGGTACATAACCTCCCCGCAGGATTTGAACTCGAGCCTCACGAATGAGAAGCGGATTCTTTAACCACAGGGCTATCAATCAGTAATTTTTTAGGTACCTACCCAAGTTTTTGGAAACTCATGCATGATAGACATGCTCTTAACTTAATGATTGAGGGCAGGCCCACTTCGAACTGAGCTACCACTGCTCTTTATTTACGGACTTCGTTGTCCTTCTTCAAGATATAAGCTAATTCTAACTAATCCATATCAATATCAACAACGGTTCGGCGGTTTAGATGTGCAAAGGTAACCGATAGACAGAATTACATTTGAATACTTATATAATAATGATAAATTGTAGGACACAATTCACACATGGTTTTTTAGTCCCAAACTAGGCAGGGCCTGTGCTATGGGTACTAAACAACTGTTAAACATACTTAAATATTAAACGACCAGACAAGAAGCCAACAGACATGTTCATGCACACAAATGTTGGCCCCGAGCGGGGATCGAACCCGCGACCTCCGACTCAGAAGGCAGGGTCACTACCAACTGAGCCAACAAGCCCGTCGGCTAAGTTAATATTAGGAGTATTTAATGAATTTAATACTATAGTATCTTTATAGTTACCTACTCTTAGCAGTAACCTGTCATGCTTTCGGAAGTCGCGTTTTCGCACGTACCAATCAATTTTACAAAACTGAAAGAAAACACCGTGAGAAGATCCGAAGGCCCAGAATTGGTTCTAAGTTACGTCTAGTACTATTTATATACTGTGTTACGTATTACAGCACCCGGTTCCAGCAATGAGCCCATCACCCATCACGATTAGTGCAGGTGTCCGAAAAATACATTGGTATATACCTAGTGGGTTCGATTCTGCTGTACACCGACTAAACTTATTTTAGTTTAGTCATGTCTTTGTCTTACCTCAAAAAAAGAAAAGGGATAGAAGAAAACCTGCCGAATTTAGACCTGTCAGAGGCTGTATATTAGTCGCGCCTTATTTACGCACTAAACACGTTATGAAATGCCTTAGTTGATGGGAATAATTTTAATTCGACAGGACTAAATATCTCTCGTCTCTTTTCTTCTCTAGGAGAGAGAAAATGACAGGAGTAAACTAAAATAAGTTTAGTCGGTGTAAAGCAGAATTGAACCCAGTATGTAGGTATCTATATAAAAAAAAATTGTCTGCTAACTCCTTTGGGGATAGTTTATTGACCTCATGCGTCTATAGTAAGTTTTGAAGTTGTAAGTCATAGAAGTTGCTATACTATACAACGCGTACAACAGAAAAAGCGCAATTCCTCATACACCCCAATTAGTATATTAATATAAAAAAAATATGATGCAATCGAACTTTAGTTGTGTCTAACCAATTTTCTTAAATATCGATTAATAATAGCACGATTTCCATAGAAAGCACTAAATTCCGCTGCGATAATTAATTTTTTTGAATAATATAACACGTATATTAAAAATTAGTTATATATAATAATACCTGAAATCGAATAAGTAGTCGATACTGAACAAACTAATTTCAGGAATTGCGCTTATTCTGTTACATGTTGTATAAAATATAAATACGCTGAGCCGGCTGAGGGACAATGGCCGCGAGGCACGTCTTGCTTGAACGAATATATATCGACCTAAATTTGGACCATGTTTTTAACTTTTGGTTAGAACGAAATCATGGGACCGTCGCGGGACATTCAAATGGATATAATTTGTATCTGGGGTCACGGTAGGGACACGATTTTTCTGGAATTTACAGTACTTTTTACTACATTTAAATATCTCGATCCCACGCGAAAATATATTAACTGGTTAATAAGAGAAATACGTACTACCTACGCGTACTACGTACAGAGACGTACACCTAGAAACTTGTAGGTGTGTCTTATATGTCGTAGGCAACCCGTATGAAGGGATTTTCGGAAATTCCCACGGGAACGAGAATAAACTGGGCCCGCGCGGGCAACGCCGGTGGGCACCCGATAGTTAGTGTACTTATATTACTAGATTACAACCCATAAGACGAGACCGACCTGGCGAGGCACAAAAATAAAACACGAGGTTTAAAGAAGAAATCTTTATTTCAATTCAAATTACCTAATTTTACTTTCGATATGGTTCCCTTAATAACATACACTAAAATGCAAATGTTAACGGTTACACGAAATCGACATAAATAATTAACACTAAACAGATTAAACTCCAACCAATGATTTCACTTTTTAAAACAATTATAATTGAATAATAAATGATTATAAAAGAATTATATGAAAATTCTTCTAGGAAAATATTACTACCTACTCTGTAGGTGAATATCTAATAAAATATTCCCGCTAAAAGTACAGTGAACTACTGTTGAAATGCGTAACCTTTTTGTAAAATACATAATATTATGAGCATTTCACTCAAGTAATAATTTTTGTGGACTGTGCATACAAATGAATATTACTTATTAATAATTTTAAAGATAAGGCCTGCGCACACGGTGAACTTACGAACGTCGGAAACGGACTTTTGTTTCTGCGTTCACATTCAACAAATTCTGCGAATTACATACCACTGTCCACTGTCAGCGCAGGCCCATAAAAAACTATTATTACAGTCGTTGAGTGAGTCGAAGAGCAGTGATACCCTTACCGTTAATAAGCCTGCTTCACATGATAAAAATCATTGAGGCTCGGGTTCGAACCCTGGCATGTACAGTCAAGAGCACGTTAAGCTTGACACTTTGGACTTTGAACCGGCCGGGCCCTGTGTTCTATGGCGCGCAGTATAAATCAGAGCTCAGCTTAAACTGGTAGTGTAAAGCTTGACTTGCTCTAGACTGTACCAATGAGTTTAGGGGTCCAAAGAATATCTGGTGAAAATTGGGTATATCCAGAAATGGAATACCTCTGCCTAACCCCTCGGGGATATAAGGCGTGAGTTATTTTTTATTAGTCGTTGAGTATTGACTCAAGATATTCACTGAGAACGAATAAATAAATCATTAAAACAAATCAGTTCTTTTTGTGTGACCTTCTAAATAATTTGAACATCCTACCTAAACAATCGTAGACACGATTTTTACTATTCAAGTAATTCCAAACCAATTGTATATAGAATGTCATAGATTAGAAAATTACTAACTTTAATTAAAAAAGACTAATGGTTGATTGAGCAATACAAAAAACCTGTAAATAACAAAACTGTACACATTATAGTTTTTGTCCCGTTAAAAAGATATAAATGGCTGTACTTTTAAAGTTTAAGAAAAATCACAGACAAAAAACTGGACATATACCAAATTTACTCTACGATCAATATGCTGTACTTAATAAGGTGAAAAAAGATTCCTATAAATATTCAAAAAATCGCTAAATTGTCGGGTACAGACTTGGTATATACGATCTACTAATCCGTTAACGTTAACTAACAAAACACTTGCTTTTATTGTACAGTCTTAATTTCATCAAAACTATAATAGATTTATTTTACTATTAATGTCCAAAAATTTAAAATTCTTTTATTATTATACGTTAGGTACATACTTACATTTAATTTTATAAATTATTTAAAATAAGTATTAATATAAATAGAAACTAACTTCGTTACCTTATTGCTTACGTAAATCTTATAAATAACCGATCAAGAGACCCAAAGAGTCTATAACACCTAATCGTTATATTAAAAACCTTGTACAGATAGAATTATATGGCAGTGGTCTTATAAGCAGAACTAAAAATTAAAAATAATAAGCGTATTGATCTTACAAAACAAAAGGAAATTTTAAAATAAGAAATTGCACATTACATCTTTATAATTGCTGCAGAACCGATTCATTTTATTAAATCAAACTTAATTCAAAAATACTACATAATTATATTTATTTTATTCACTCATTCTTTTCGAAAAATACTTTCGTAACGTTGTCACTTTATTGCAAAACTATCATCATACTGAGAACATTCTGTAGACTGCCGAAATCGTAATGCAAATTATTACCTTAACTACATTACAAGAATAATTTCTAAATATTAAAAATATATAATTATTTAGTTATACTATTTTTCGTTAAACAACACTGAAACTAATAACATAATGTAAGCAGCTTCGTATTGTTGATGTCACAATACTGCTATAACTAACCATCCTCAGACCATAGACGTATATAATACAGATGTGTTAACAGACCTCTAATTCACGTTTAGGGCTCCAAACAATATACTAAGGAAAATTGGGTATTTTTTATGTATCATCTGCGCCGACACCAAGAAGATTGATTTTTGTATAATTTTCATTTTATTCCGTACATACCAATTGTAGTTATAAAAATACTTCAATCTTTGTTTTATCGAAATATACACTCTGACCCAAAACACACACAAAAAATATATAAAACCACATACACACACACATTGCACATACAAAAAATATATAAAACCGATATAAAAGTGATACACTGAAAAATCTGAAGTTGAATGCACCTTGCTCACAAAATGGCTAATATTTATTTATATTTCCGCTGCTTAGATTTTCACCCAAGAATGGAACATTTCAGATAGTTAATACTACTGAAACATATAATAAAAATCGTGGGAAAAACTGGTAGTGATTAGTATTGAAACAAAATGGAGCTCCCTGCATTTTCAAAAACGTCCATTATTAAAATTTATTCGTATCTTCTTATACCAGTAATTATAAATATTACAAAACATTCATCGTTTCACCACGCCTAGATTCACGGAATTGTACCAATTGGACATTTTCTCATTATAATTTCACTAGCGGTATTCGATTTGCACGGACTTTTGTCAATAGTCTCCATTTCACACAATATCACGGGACCATCTAACTTACATTATAATTTCCCTATGCTCATTCTGTGACATTCTCGATCAGAGATTTTGACAATTTCACTAAATGATAAGCTGCGTTAAATTGTAAAACGGTCACTGATTGGTCAGCATGGCAAGGTGGTCATTGAATCGACCAACCAAAACGAATCTTTCCACCACATCCAAGTGTTACTAGTATTGATGATTAAACAATACCACTGAAGCTGCTTAGGGAAATTATTAGAGCTAACATTGTCCCGTGATCTACAGTAATCTACACTAATGTTATAAAGAGGAAAGATATGTTTGTTTGGATTAAATAGGCTCCAAAACTACTGCACCGATTTTTAAAATTCTTTCACCAATGGAAAGCTCACAGTAATCAGGAAGTAACATAGGCTATATTTTATCCCCGTATTTCCACGGGAACCCATATAAAACCGCTCAGAACCGCTAGTTTATAAAATGGGGACGATTGACAAGAATCCGTGAAATTACAATAAGACTAGTAAAATTATAAAATCACGGCTTTTACAATAAATACTTAGGACGACTTACAAAATGTCCATCAGAACAGAGTGCCGAACCTGGACGGCGCGGGCCTTTGTCACTCCTGCGGGCAGCTCTGCACGAAGGATGCCGGGAAGAGGCCCGTTCGACCGGTCCTCTGAAGCGTGCCCTTGTACCAGCCGTCTCCTCGCTTCTTCGACACGATCACTATGTCGTCCACCTTCAGCTCCAACTCGTACTCTGAGTTAGGCGGGTAGGGCACTATGCAGCGAAATCTACCAAAAAATATGGAAGTAAAAAGTGGAAGTTACTTGGACCGCAATTACATAAAATGACTTGTATGCTATACAATTTAAAGCTTATATTTCAATGGTTAGCTTTGAGTCGAGTTGGTGTTGAGACAAATTCAAAATCATCTATTTCTGTAGGTAAAAAAATACACAGTGATAGCCCGAACGGTTAAAGAGCCGGCCGAAAATCAGTGAGGCTCGGGTTCGTGCCAATGTACCAATGAGTTTTTCAAAAAGTTACGTACATATTTATCACTAGCTCGACGGTGAAGGAAAACATCGTGAGGAAACCCGCAGGTCCCAGAATTAATTCTGAGACATGTGTAAACTGACCCGGTCCGGCGATAGGCTCACCACCTATCACGTTTAGGGGTCCAATATATCTCGTAAAATGTGGGTATATCCAGTAATGGAATACCTCTGCCTACCCCCTCGGGGATAAAAAGGCGTGAGATTATATTATTTATTATTAAAAAAAATACACTTAGAAACATCCAGTTACTATTTTTTTATTTATCTCTAGCTCGACGATGAAGGAAAACATCGTGAGGAAACCCGCAGGTCAAAGAATTAATTCTGAGACAAGTGTAAATAGACCCGGTCCGGCGATGGGCTCATCATGTTTAGGGGTCCAATATATCTCGTGAAATGTGGGTATATCCAGTAATGGAATACCTCTGCCTACCTCCTCGGGGATAAAAGGCGTGAGTTTTTTTTTTATAAACGTCTTATTAAACTCTAAACTTGCAAAAAAATAGCGCACTCTAAACTCGTCCATGGAGATTGGCTAAATGTAAACAGCAGTCTATCTCCACCGACGAGTTCTTGTTCCAAATGCAGTACCCCGAGAAGAACCAACAAGAAACTCAAGGGCAGCTCTTTTTAATCCCATGTCTTACTAGCAATTAAATAGCCTGACATAGGGTCGAGTAGTTAGAGTGCGATATGCGATGACCATATTTAGTGTTTTAAGGGTTCAGAAGTGCGAGACGCCGATAGATTCGTCTTCAAATCTGCAGTGATTATTTCGGTCTGAGAATAGGTACCTATCTTTCTTGGAGTGATTACTTCGGTCTGATAATAGGTACATACCTCTCTTTCACTGGCTGCGAGTGATGTCTATCTCGTCTTACGGCCGTCACATCCAGCGATTGCGACTTCCGGTGCTGGACCTGCCACGGATTCTCTGTGCCAGCCCTTTGGATAGAAACATAATATAACTACCAAGCAACGTCATCATATAGAAAGACGTGTCTCTCAGCCAAAAACTTGGACAGACATCTACAATATGTAACAGAATAAGCGCAATTCCTGAAATTAGTTTGTTCAGTATCGACTACTTAATCGATTTCAGCTACTTTTAATAAAATAAAAGAAGCAGCAAAGGCGATCCAACATTTACCCCTTTCAGCGGCTAATTTCCCGATCGCATGGAATTTACTGGAAGACAGATTCGATAACAAGCGGTTCATAGCTACTATGCATTATCGGCGTATAGCTAATGCCACAATAGACAAGTCCCTTGTTAGCTTTTTGGATTCAATCGTGGATAACGTAAACGCTCTCAACGCTTTAGATTTTCCCACGGAGCAATGGTCTTTTCTACTTTTAAATATTGTGCTTGACAAATTAGATCCCGATTCCCGGCGACAATTTGAACTATGTAATGATTCTCAAATTCCCACTTTTGACGAATTAATTGCATTTTTACGCAAACGTTGCAACGCGCTTCAATCAGCCGCCCCGCTTACAAGCGTGCCCCGCGCATCGCCTCACGCGCACTCTCCGCGCTCCGTTCGACCTCTCGCGCACACGCAAGCACCTGTGTTGGTCTACCCGAAGACGCGCATCACTTTGTCGGCTACTGATCGTCCCTCGCGACAATGTGTTTTATGCAGCCAATCGCATGTTTTATCGAAGTGTCCAAATTTTATTAAATTGACGCCACACGACAGGCTTCAAACTGTTAAAGAGTTGAAGTGTTGTATAAATTGTTTATCTACTAATCATTTCATAAAGGATTGTGAATCGACTCATACGTGCAAAACGTGTTCGTCCAGTAAGCATCATTCGCTTCTGCACTTTGACAACTCTCCTCAGGCTCCTGTGAGCACATCGGCAGCAGCCACTCCATCGTCGTCGGTGTATGGGTCGGTGAGCGACAACACCGCCTCTACTGGTGCCACCCCGAGCACTGGTAGCCCTGTCGACACGCAAGTTCACTGTTATACCACTTCGTTGCAGAAAACAGATTCTCAAGTTTTGTTGTCGACTATTCTCTTGAAAGTTCGTGATTCTCGTGGTCGATCACATGACGCTCGCGCTTTAATTGACACGGGCAGTCAATTTAGTTTTATCACTGATAACTTAGCTAAAACGTTGGATTTACCCCGTCGTAATGTTAATACTACCGTACATGGTATCTCAGGACTCGCTCTTCAACTCGAAGGCGGTATGGTAGATGTTGTCGTATCTTCCTATTCCGGTAATCGACAACTCGCAATGCAAGCTCAGTGTATCCCTAGTGTAACCGGTAATGTTCCCGCCGAACCTATTCCTATTTCGATTTGGCCGCACGTCAGAAACATGACGGGGACGCGCGTACGTACGTACGTTTTTGTTTAATTTTCATTTTGCTGTGTATTTCGGGTTTTGACTCATATTAGTGATAGTATATTATACCTATGTGGCAAGCACAGATCATTAATCTAGCTCTGTGGTAGCAAGGGTCCGTGACAGTGTGCAGTGAATGGGAAATTCGATAAAATGCCAGGGATAAACATTTTTGGATTGCCTCAAGAAGTCTTAATGAAGTCATCAGTAAAAGTGCTATTATTTTACTGTTGAAAAAGAGTTTGTTAAAAAAAAAGACCCACAATCGCTCCATACTTGTATGGTTTTTTTTTATTGTTTAGCGGCCTTTGGATTCTAGTCCTAATAGCCTTATTACTTTCCTATTATTATTAATCTTAGTAAAATGGCTCTGCTTTGAATTTTTTGATTTTTTGTATTGAAAAGGCTCCAATACTACCGGTTTTACCGTTTAAAAAAAAATGTTTTGCCAGTGGAAAGCGTACTTTTCTGGGAGTAACATGTGCTATAATTTTCCCACGGGAACAGGCCTAAACCACGTTACCGATTTAAAAAGTTCTTTTAAAAATGGAAAGATACATTACCAGGGAGTAACAAAGGCTATATTTTATTCCCGTATTTTCACGGGAACGGGAACTACGCGGATGAAACCGCAAGGCAATGCTAGTTGTTAATATACAGGGTTATAATTTTAATACGTCCAATAGGTACATAATTTCATTGATTATTGGCACTTTCTTATTTTATTTTTCCACGCATACGTAGGTGAAGGCACAGCACAGCTAATCGTATATAATTATATCGAGCTTTATATATTATATACAATATGTAACAGAATAAGTGCAATTCCTGAAATTAGTTTGTTCAGTATCGACTACATATTCGATTTCATCTATTTTTAATATGTGTTAAATTTTTCCGAAAAATGAATTAGCATAGCTGAATTTAATGCTATCTATTGAAATCGTACTATCATAGAACGATATTTAAGAAAATTGGACACAACTAAAGTTCGATTGCATCTTTTTTTATATTAATTTACTAACCGGGGTGTATGAGGAATTGCGCTTTTTCTGTTACGCGTTGTATAATTATATATATTGTATCTGCGCTTTACAAAATACTACTTACATGATCACAACGAATACTTGTTTATACTTACGATAAACATTATGGTCACCCTACTGAATTTTCTCATATAAAACATCGAAAATCAATTTTCTCCTAAAGTACGGCATTTAGAAGAATGGACGCTTTGTAGCCTTTAGTTAAGAATTTGTTAAAATACTTAGCCTAAAGTGCGGTAGTGTAGAAAGCTTAGTCTAGTCAATACTGACAAAAACCTTGGGCCCTCAGTTCAGACGTTTTGAAAAAATACGAATTTCAATAACTTTTTAACAATTAACTTTTGTGTCGTTATTTCTTTTTAACAAATTTTCCGAGATATGGAACTCAAATATATTAAAGTCGTATTAATATCTTTCCTTAGAAAAACTCATATTTTTTGCTGATTCTACAATATCAAAATTGATGAATTGAGGGCCCAAGCTAAACCGCCATAAATCTGTATTGTCGCATTCTTAAGACTTGACAATTTCTTAATGTATTTAACAAATTCCTAACTAAATACTCGAATAAAAATTATTATCCCAGGGATAGTACTTTCTGAGATTCGACTATGCCGTTTTATGCAGGCGTCAGGATTGAGGGCCCAAGCTATTTGACCATAACTCTTTTGATTCACGTTTAAGAAATTTAAGAATCTTTGCTTTAGGTTTTACAAAATTTTAAGTAAATGCCCTGTAAGTATCATTTCGTTTCGCAATAATTTAAAAAGTGGGCTTTCAATCCAGATGCACACCGAAAGTTCCCCCTATTTGATTTTAGAACTGTTTTCGAAGTAGGTACTTGAAACCAAAGAAGCTCTTACGTAGGTATTCTAGTTTTAGTTTATTGTTTTTTAGCGCTGTCTCCGCGCTTATAATATGAGTATTCGTTTACATGTCACGATTTAATTTATGCTCTAAAAGTGTGTATCAAACAAACTCTATATCACTATTTTTATGAAGATATTGCTCGTATAAAAAAAAAGCACGAGTTCCCTTCTTACTCGCTGCGCGAATTATCTGCTTATATTCATCGTAGCATTGTTGTGTACCATATGCACGATTGTGTTAGTTGTCTTTTGTGTAACCCAGAATATTGTATTTCATTTTAATTCTTTTATCTTTTGCCAGCCATTACGGCAGTCTATCGGAAAGTCTAGTAAAGCAAGTTAAAACTCATCTCTCTCGAATTATTGGATCGCATTTGCTGACTTTCGAAGACTTTTACACTCTCAATCGTGTCGAAGCGTGTCTGTATTCGCGACCGCTACATTCCCTTAGTTCGAACCCGAACGATTTCACCGCGCTCACTCCCGCGCACCTCCTCACTATGGAGCCTCTAACTTCCCTCCCAGAGCCCGACCTTCGTGATATTAACATTTCATCACTCAAACGATGGAATTTAATTCAAGCCATCCATCAGGCGTTCTGGCGCAGATGGCATCGTAAATATTTGCACACTGTTCAGACCCGAGCCAAATGGCACGTACCTGTTAAGAATATTCAAGTCGGCTCTCTCGTGGTGCCTAAGGAGGAGGACTCGCCTCCGCTGTGCTGGCCTCTTGGTCGAGTCGTGTCGGCCTATCCCGGTCCCGACGGCATAGTTCGCGTGGTTGAAGTGCGTACCGCGCGCGGGGTGTACAAACGCCCTGTAGTAAAAATAGCTCCTCTGCCTTATGTAGAGGACTAAGCTCAATCTCGATTCATTGTTATCGTTTTGTAGTTATTTAAAACGAAATACGCTAGTGTCAAAACTAAAGAAAGAAGAAAATAGGGGACAAAGGAGTACTTTACCAAACATACCCCCGCCCCTGAAACCACCGTGTTCAGCAGAAAACACAAAAATGAAAATATGGATCTAGCATGAAGCACTAACACTAATTACAAAACGGTTACAAGACTACTAGTGTTTCAGTAGTGAATGGATGGCGAAAAACACGGGAAATATGCGACAATACAAGCAAAAACGTGCCGATGCGGCGGGCGAGAAAAATCAACAGAAAAAACATAAAACGAAATACAGCAGAAAACACAAAAATGAAAATATGGATCTAGCATGAAGCACTAACACTAATTACAAAACGGTTACAAGACTACTGAAACACTAGTAGTCTTGTAACCGTTTTGTAATTAGTGTTAGTGCTTCATGCTAGATCCATATTTTCATTTTTGTGTTTTCTGCTGTATTTCGTTTTATGTTTTTTCTGTTGATTTTTCTCGCCCGCCGCATCGGCACGTTTTTGCTTGTATTGTCGCATATTTCCCGTGTTTTTCGCCATTCATTCCATTTATTTATCCATCCATTGCGCCCACTTCTTATTTGTACGTATATTAGTATTTATATATTTTTACACGCCCTCCTCCCCAAGTGTATGTGTTAGTGCGAGTGCTTGCCAGCGGACCCAACGCCCAGGTGAGTACCTCTGAAACCTCCTCCTATTGATGTAGAGGTAGGGAAGAACTAAGGAAAGGTTATCTCGTGTTAAGGGACCAATTTTTTAGGGTACCCTGCCGTACCCGTCAACCTAATCGCGGTGTCCTTGCGCCGCGCACCCTCGCTGCGTCCAGGGTGGACACAACTTCGGACGTAACAATATATATATTTTTTTTTTCATTGGACCAAGTACCCCACTGTACTCCTAGAAATACGAGATTCCTTTATATTACGAACTTCTCGAAGTGCATCGTCCACATTAGGAACAGCAGTCTGTCCATTAAAATATACACCTGGCAGCGCAAGATCTCCTTGTTTCGAAGCACAACGAGGGTCGTCTTCTGTCAACGAGGGAAACAAATTCCCTGATCTCTCAGACTGCGAGCGACCCAATTAGTCAGCGAGGCAAAGACTTTGGGTGCTGTACAAAGGCCTAACGGAAGGAAAGTCATCTGCAGTAGTTTTCTTCTGTAAATCAGACGAAGAAAATATCTGTGGCCCCGGCAATGGGCACATGACAGTAGGCGTGATAGGTCTACTTTTGGACGAACCCTGGGATTCGAAAAACATTTACAAGTTTGAATAGCTCTGTGATGACGTAATCGTTTAGTTATCTGAAATTGAATATGGGGCGAACCAAGCTTTTGGGCACTAGTAATTCCTCTAGAACACCCTGTTCTTTCATTTGGTATATGACCAAGGTCATGAATTTGGATTCCGAGTGCAGTAAGGGTTCACGGACAATTTTGGCAACACTAGAGGCGGTCTTTGTACAAAAGGTATGCGGTACCCTTTTAGCGTACGGCGAATGAATCTATTCCCATCGACTGCGAAAGAACTCTAGCCTAGTCAGCCTTGAAAATGTCCGAGTCAGTAGGTACTTATGTCTTTTTTCAAAATAGGGTATTTGACTGCAAAGTAATTAAATTGCGAGTAATTATTTAATTAAAAGGCTTATCCCAAAACCTCTAAAAATGCATTTGGATTTAAATTTTACAATTATAGCATATTTAAGAAAAAAATAAATGTTAAAGCAATCAAGAAAGTGATGCAATAAAGTACTTATTAAAATGATGAGGTCAGAAATTCCGTACTCATTATGTACATTTCGGTAGAGGTGCTGGGATCCATAGTAAATTTTCGTTTTGACACAGTCAGTAACTCATTCGATTGTGCAATAAAATACCCTATTGTAATCGGGAGTGTTTGCGGAACGCTTATGGTTGCCTGTTTTGATCTGGCAATTTATTGCCTTGTAGGGGGCGGAACCTTGAGCTGAAAACCATGCGACAGTCAGTGAAATTGTTGCATTGTCCCTGCGATGGACGATTATGGTTGCAACTCCGTTTGTAAAACGCTCACGGTTGCCCTTGTTTTGATCTGCCAACTTGTTGCTTACCTCGGGATCGAAAGGAACCTCTTGAGCCGAAAAACCGCGTGCGACGGTCAGCGAAATTGTTGCCTTGTCCCTGCGAGGGACGATTATGATTGCAACTCGCGTTTCGGTTGCCCTTGTTTTGACCTGGCAACCTGTTGCCTTGTCGGGGTCGAAGAGCCGAAAACCGCGTGCTACAGTCAGCGACATTATTGCCTTGTCCCTGCGAGGGAAGATTAGCGTTGCAACACGCGTTGCGGTTGCCCTTGTTGTGATTTGGCAACCTGTTGCCTAATCGGGGCCGAATGGAACCTCTTGAGCTGAAAACCCGTGCGACAGTCAGCGAAACTGTTGTCTTGTCCCTGCGAGGGACGATATGGTTGCAACTAGGATGAGCTTACTCATTCGCACAGCATCCGTGATTTGTACCCTGCGAGGGCATATGGTATTGAGTCGACCCCTGTGGGGGGTGACGATTGGTTTTGTTGAAAACCGCTTGTGTAGCAGGAGCATTACTGTTGGTTCTTTAAAGGCATTATTGCCCTTCTCACTCCACCAGCTTCAGTCAGTGTTGAGACCAAGGACCCAGGGTTAGAACAAACTCCGACAGGTTGGTGGTATTTTACGAAACACCGATTTGATCAGAGGGTCACGCACAGATTCAATAACCCCATCTCTTCACATTTGAGTAGTTTATACATAAATACATACATAAAGCCCAAGCCATTGTCCCACCGGGGTAGGCAGAGACGATGTAACGATAGTTTATACACTGACCGCAAACCATTTGCAATAAATCCGAAGATATTTTTGCGTAGGTAGGTAGTAGAATTTTTAGAAAAAAGTTCCCTTTTCTTATCATGGATTGTTTCAAAATATATATTATTTGAATCTCGTGCCCATAACTTAAATTCACGAATGTTTGACTGCAAATCTGTTTTGAGAATGCAGAAGGTAAAAGCAGCGTATGCTTTATCTGCGTAAATAAAATGCCGTGATGATCATATGATTTAATCTCTTTAGAGCCAGGAGTATGATTGTAAAGCTTTTATACCTTGGTCCCACTTTAGACCTCTTTATGAATCGTGGGTAGTTTCACCTTTCAAAAATAAGTTCAAATAAAAGGACAAAGGGCGATTGTGCGTAACTGCGTGCCACTATTAGCATTTTGCCGCTCATTATTGTAAAGTATAAAATAAAATAAAAAGAAATAATCTTACGCCTTTTATTCCCGAGGGGGAAGGCAGAGGTCTTTAATTTCAAGAAATACCCACATTTCACCAATTTAATCTCTGAACCACTCCAAAGATTGTAAAGTATACCACAAGTAATGTCATAAATCAAAGAACAATTATCAATTTCATTACAGCACAGAGTCCAGTACAGATTACAGTAATAATACAACTTGCGAGAAGTACCTAATATGTTTTAGGAGTTCACATACCTCCAGAATTAGCTTTTGCAGGATGTCCTTATTTTGTTTGCCCCCCCTTCGTTTGTTATGTCGGCGGCGTTGTGATCTTTTTCTCCCACGTGGCGACGTAGAATTTTACGTAATGAACGTACTTTTACTCGAAAAACTGTTGGATGAGACACTCCGTTTCGACTTACTGCGCTTTTTAAAACGCGGTGCGCCTTAGTTACTGTAGTATGTGGAGAATTACCGGCAGCATGAGAACATCACCCACGGCTGCCCTACAGGGGATTCTGGGGTTGCCACCCCTACATCTTGTAGTAAGGGAGGAAGCAACCCTAGCGACACTAAGGCTGGAGCTGTCCGGAACCCTAAACAAGGACTCCAGAATCAAACACACACGCATAAAAGAGGATGCCCTCTCGCGACACCCGATGATGGCATCACCGAGCGATAGAACCCAGAAAACACACTGTTTTGTAAAACACTACAACGTGGAGCTCACAGCGGAGTTGCATGATCACCCAGGTCCAAAAGAGCTAAGGATCTACACTGATGGATCAAAGACCGACACTGGAACAGGAGTCGGAGTCTACTCAGATGATCTCAACATCAGAATATCCAGACCACTAGGGATGCTCAACACTGTCTACCAGGCAGAATGTGTGGGCATTATCCAGGCAGCACACGCCATAGAGGCCAGAGAAGTCACGGATACTCATATCCTCATACTCTCAGATAGTGCCTCAGTCCTTCAATCCCTAAAGAAAAACCAGATCACCTCGAGACTTATATTGGAGTGCCATAATGCACTAGAACGCATTACGGTACCAAACTACAACACAGTGACACTACAATGGATTAAAGGGCACAGTGGCTCACGTGGGAACGACGCAGCGGATGAACTCGCCAGGAGGGGTTCTGACACTAAGCCCATCGGACCCGAACCCATTGTACCCATCCCGTTTAACCAGCTCAGGAGCTGGTTAAGGGAACACACTCAAACTCAAGCGGAGATTTGGTGGGCTTCGACGCCAGGATGTAGGCAATCCAAGGAGGCTATGCCATCCTTGAATAAGAAACTAACCAAGCGCCTTCTGCGCCTGGACAGGGACAGCCTGAGAATGGTGTCGGGGACCATCACCGGACACTGCTCACTGAACAAACACTTACACACCCTAGGTATCACAGACAGCCCCCTATGCAGAGCGTGCATGGAGGCGGAGGAGACGGTAGCGCACGTGCTCCTTGAGTGCGTTGGCGTTGCCCAGATCCGCAAGAAGATTCTCGGAACACCAGAATCTCTTGCGGACGCCCTGAGTAGACTCGGAAGTTTGATCTGCTTTTGGAAGGAGGTAGGATGGTTGGAGTAACCGGCCGCCATGGCTCACGTACAATGGTCCACTTCAGGACTAAGTGCAGAAACCAAACCCCCTAACATAGAACATAGATGTGGAGAATTATCCTTCTCAACACGCTAATCATCCATCACAGTTCCTAATTCTAAATTAAGTGGATATACTTATACACTTTTGCAAAAATCACCGGCACACACAGGTAGGTAGATTAACATTCAAAATATCTACTCGAAATAAACCCAATTGGTAGATGTGAAAAGAAAATCAATTAATTAACATAGATTAACATTACATAATACGCGGGTATTATATAAAAAAAAATGGGTAGAATTATTGTAAGCGTCAGGTCCGCTGGACCAAGTGCGATATTTTATGTTTGGAGATTATCAAATTTCAGTACCTTTTTAGTACTATTTGGTACCTCGATTAAAAAAATTTGTACCTCAACGAACAGTAAAAAAACAAGAAAAGAAAGTGGTCAGCCATTCTGACGTCAGGTCGGCTGGACCAGATTTAGTTCACATAGTTAGAGACAATATAACTTAATTGTTTCTTTGCTAATATTCTGTACCTTTTTAGTACCTTCACAAATCTTTTTTGTAAAATTTTAGGACGTCCCAGAAAAAAGTTACGGATGAATGAAATTTTGCTCTAGGTACTAGCAGCGCACCGTCTCACCCGCGTAGTTCCCGTTCCCGAGCGAATACGGGGATACAATAAAAACTATGTTACTCAGGGATAATGCGGCATTCTAATGGTGAAAGAATTTTTGAAATCGGTCCAGCAGTTTTTGAGTTTATTCGTTACAAACATGTAAGATACATACCCAGAGGTGAAAGGTCGGATGTCAACAACCGACATTTTCTTTCTTACACTCGCGGACACACTTTATACCCGGATCCTTAGGAAGTTCCAGAAATGCCTTCGTAGCGGTTGCCTACGACAATATAATACACCTACATACCATACTTCAAGTTTCTAGGTATTATCGTTTTGGAGCAGTACGATTTCTTTTTATACCCAGTTTTTTTCCCGTGGGAATGACACATTCTGCCGCTGTAAAAAGTACTTTTAGATGTTGACCCAGTTACTCAGCTATTTCTACACCAAATTTCATCTAAATCCGTCTAATAGTTTTTGTGTGATGCGTTCGCAACCAGGCAGACAGAGACAACAATTTCAAAAACTGGTGTTTTTATATCTACATCGATAACTCTGGACATGAAAAGCATTAGGTCGGATCTGAACATCCGACCAAAACCACTTTTTCACAGGCTTTGTGGTCATATGAGCCCACAGACCACTTAGCCCGCGGGCTAAGTTGACACTCTTATTTTTTCTATGGGTAACTTGACCTACTCTGTTAACTGAGCCCGCGGGCCCGTTCACCCACTAATTTATCACTAAATACCAACTTAGCCCACGGGCTCAATCGACCACTACCTACCGCTTAGGGGCTTACTCAGCCCACAGGCTACTGCTTAAGGGTCTTTTCCGCCCACTGGCTGAATCGAACAACTTTGTTCCGTACGTAAATTAATTTCGCATATAATTTTTTTTAAATGGTAAAATCATCAATAACTATTTATTTATTTATTTAACTTCATGTACCAAGAAAGTGTACACATGGCGAACTTAATGCCTATAGGCATTATCTACCAGTCAACCATCAGGCTAAGCAGAAATACTTTGGCGGAATTGGCCGCAAATAGTAAATAACTATGAGTTTCTTTTTAATTATACCTTAAATTCATGACACTTCGTCATCCTGTTAACTGAAAAATTAATGCGGGGGACAACCTCCCCGTTGCTTGGGCTAAAAATTGAAATTGGTTTTTAGCAGGATTAAGTATAAGCAAACCCTTAGGAAGAACCCATTCAAATAAAATAGGTAGCCGTTTACACCGGGCTGAGTTAAAGCAGTATGATAGTGGTTGATTTAACTCGCGGGCCGAGTGGACCCTTCCCGGGAAAATAGTAGTCAACTGAACCCGCGGGCTGAATGAACCCTTATCGGTAAAATAGTAGTCGACTGAACCCGCGGGCTGAGTTATCCGGTAAGTGTGGATCGAGTCACCTACGAAAAAAAGCTCTACTAATGTATGCAACTTGAGCTCTTGGCAGCAGCGAAGAATCCGCCCCCGCTTGAGCGATTGTATATTATCACCTCTTATCATACAGGTTCGTGCGTTGCTCCTATTATCATAGAAGATTGAACTTTCAAGGCTAGGAAATCAGCAAGAATAGAAGTTGGACTTCAGTGTCAGATTACTTTGTCCCGTCGAACTTAACGAGGCGTAACACACATGTATGCCGGACGGTGTAACTTCTTAAAAACTAAATGACTATTTCAATAATCTTTATTCAAAGAACATAATGATAAGTAAATATGACTAAGAATTCTTCTTCATTTCTTTTTTGACAGTAGGCGTCCACGAAACATGATTTGCACTAGCTTGGATCCAGACATCCCGAATCAGCGCATCTTTTGGAAATCTGAAAAAAAAAATAGCCGAATGAAGTCGATATCGTATTTTGTTTTTGTACTGTACTGTCGCATCACTAACTTTGCTGCAGTGTAGTCAATGTATTTATAATATAAGTCCGTATTTTGCCGAATAATATAGACAACCTTAATATATATTGAAATAATAAAGTACTTAAACCCATTTTATACTTAATATTGATGATTTTTAAAGTATTCACTTAGAAAAAGAAGTGATCTATCATTTATTCATAATGCATCTATACAGTAATCGTAGGTAGGTACTGTTATATATTCTGTGGTAGGTATTAAATACAATTAACAATAGCGGATGTAAAATAAATGTTGGTACATATAACTTTTAAAATACCTATAATTTGATTTTGTACGATTTAGTAGCAACACTGTTTGATGACAATTTTTTGTAGTTTTTTTTGCATATTTTATGCATTATTTCATAATATTTTAGACAAAATAATACTTACAGATGGAAATTAATGTCACACTTTTGTACACTGGATGTTTCGGATCTCTTTTTACACGAAAATACGCTGCAATTTGGCATTTTTAGATCATGTCATTGCGCGCGTACCGTGATTTGTAGACTGACGCGGAACTCAAGACAACTATAGTCAAAGTCAAAGTCAAAATGTTTTATTCAAAATAGGAACTTGCAAGTCCACTTATTGAACGTCATTTCAACTCCACCGCTTCAGCATGTATGGTTGAGGAGAAGAAGCGGGGCAAGAAACTCCTCAACACAATATTCTTTTAATCAATTGTTACTTAATACTAAATTGGGTTACATAGTTTCGTTTGTTTTTCGCTATCGTATTGCGCTGGACTGGAGGAAATCTGTTCCAAGTTCCAATCCTATAGTTTTATATATAACAGGAATGAGCTTTGCTCATACCCTTTTGGCACGCCTGTCAATGGAATCTCCGGTGGGTTTAATACTCAAAGAACCTAATGCTTTTCATGTCCAGAGTTATCGATGTAGATATAAAAACACCAGTTTTTGAAATTGTTGTCTCTGTCTGCCTGGTTGCGAACGCATCACACAAAAACTATTAGACGGATTTAGATGAAATTTGGTGTAGAAATAGCTGAGTAACTGGGTCAACATCTAAAAGTACTTTTTACAGCGGCAGAATGTGTCATTCCCACGGGAAAAAAACTGGGTATAAAAAGAAATCGTACTGCTCCAAAACGATAATACCTAGAAACTTGAAGTATGGTATGTAGGTGTATTATATTGTCGTAGGCAACCGCTACGAAGGCATTTCTGGAACTTCCTAAGGATCCGGGTATAAAGTGTGTCCGCGAGTGTAAGAAAGAAAATGTCGGTTGTTGACATCCGACCTTTCACCTCTGGGTATGTATCTTACATGTTTGTAACGAATAAACTCAAAAACTGCTGGACCGATTTCAAAAATTCTTTCACCATTAGAATGCCGCATTATCCCTGAGTAACATAGTTTTTATTGTATCCCCGTATTCGCTCGGGAACGGGAACTACGCGGGTGAGACGGTGCGCTGCTAGTACCTAGAGCAAAATTTCATTCATCCGTAACTTTTTTCTGGGACGTCCTAAAATTTTACAAAAAAGATTTGTGAAGGTACTAAAAAGGTACAGAATATTAGCAAAGAAACAATTAAGTTATATTGTCTCTAACTATGTGAACTAAATCTGGTCCAGCCGACCTGACGTCAGAATGGCTGACCACTTTCTTTTTTTGTTTTTTCACTGTTCGTTGAGGTACAAATTTTTTTAATCGAGGTACCAAATAGTACTAAAAAGGTACTGAAATTTGATAATCTCCAAACATAAAATATCGCACTTGGTCCAGCGGACCTGACGCTTACGAATTATTAATTAAGTGAAATTAAAAACCATACAGATAAAGTAGGTAGAAAGAAAAAATTGTCTACATAAAATATATCGTAGTGTTAAAGAAGGGCTACAATGTAGTAAACTAATAAAATAATGAACTGTTAAAACAGTTCCGAACGGTAACACCGTTATTTAAAAAAGTCCATAAAGTACTTACGTGCAAATAACGGCAGATATTAGCACTCACCACTGTATAAGTTATACACTATCAGTGTCTTGATAACATAATTAGGTATAATTATAATAATGGACTTTAACTACATATTTCAAGGCCTTTTGTACGACCGTACGCGGCGGAAAACAGGACGCCAATGATCATAGCCGTTCTCGAGAACATAGTCGAGCACACGGTGTATTCCCGTTGTCCCCATTGACGATATCCCCATTGAGTGGGGACAACGGGAATTGAATAAAATCATTAAAAATACTTCTCGTTGTCCCCACTATCTGTCCCCATTGAAATAATGAAATAAAATTAATAAAAATACTTCCCGTTGTCCCCATTGAATTTTTTCTCTCTCTCCTTTTATTTAATGCAACCAGTCCTTGGACATTCAGCAATATTTTGATGAGAATAATAGTATTGCAAGAAATGGGAACAGTGTTCCACCCTTATAAATTTTTATCTATTCTCAGATTAGATCTTGAGGGGTTTTTCTTTTTAATCTTTTGAATGTTTGAGAGTTGCTCATTAGTTCCTTTTCCATTGGATAAGAATGTGGTTTGAGTCTATTTCTTCTGTTCAGTTCTGGGTACGTATTTCAATGTCTAAAATTAAAAAACCTAACGTAAAATAACTTACGTTTAAAATCCCTAAAATCGGAATACCTAATGTTTTAAAATACCTACGCAGCGAATACTTACCTACGAAATATCTAAGATAATAATACAGATTGGACTGAATACCTAATATTCAAATTTTTTATAGTTATAACGACAAATATTTTATACCAACTTTTTAAATAGGTACACCCAGTATATAGAAACTTTGATGTTAGTTTTTTTTATGAGCAACAAATCAATATGTTTTATTATAACCGTTGTTAAGTAGGTATAATACAATATGATATAGTACATTACGATATAAGTGCGGTAAGTTGAAAATTACAGCTGAGGCGATATTGCTAGCCCGAGCCGTAAGCGAGGGCTACAAGAAAGCAGAGGCTGTAATTATCAAAGCGCACGTATGGCATACGACGTTATATAACATATTTGCGAGGAAATTAATAAAACTCGGACTTTCATAAACGAATATAAACAATACAGTGAAAAGAAGAAGCGCGTGGAATAATTTTTACTTGTTCACAAATTAGCGATGCGCGCGCATCAGCATTTTTTTTAGGCAAAGGCACAAAAAATAGCCAATATTTCTATTAAAGTACATAAATTAATATTTTGTGTTTTTGTTACAAATATTTATCTGTAACAAAAACACATAATATTTTTGTGATATATGGTTGTATTTTATTGTCAAAATTAATTAAATTAAAGAATTAAATGTTTATTTATTATTATATTTTATTTCCCAAAGTTAATTTAATTCATAAATCATTGACCACTTTTCTGACATAAAAACTCTTTGATATGATTTTAAAAAGTACCGTTCGTTTTTAGACGGAGGATCTTGATAAACCGTGCGTTTTACACTACAATAACGCATAAGTACGTAATGAAATATCATACGATATTGAAATTAATGAAATAATAGACCTTTTACGAACCAATGTGTTATAAAGTAGATTTTGTACATACTTTAATATCGGTATTTGTCATTTTGGTCAATTAACTGTGAGGTAAATCAATTTCAGGGAATTTGTACATAGGTATTTTAAGTTTTATCCTTTTGAACTTCAGTAATATATCCATTTGACATTTTAAGCTTTTGGTATTTTCACTTTAAGTCAAACAACCATTAGGTATATAGATTTTAGGGATTTTAAACGTAGGTTATTTTACGTTAGGTTTTTTAATCTAAGACATTCAAATATGTACCCATAATTAAAGATAGAGTGCTCATTTTTAGATTCCGTCTACCTATATTTATATTTCTAATACCTATTACTATTTTTCAAGATATCATTTTTCTAGCACGGCACGAGCTACCCTAAAAACCACATATATGACAGCGGAGAATATATCACACTAGACTATTCCAATAAATCAACTATTGATTTTCCTATTTACCTAGTTCTAATTAATAATTCCGTTTTTACGAATTTTCCGTTTTTTTATCAAGAATGTCACAAGAGGCCCAGGCAGGTAAAAAATTATTGATAAAGGGTTGTTTTTCTTCTTGCTGCTTTAAAAACTAAGGTTAAAAAACAAATACAGACTTAATGGGGATATCGACACGTGAAATTTATGTATTCCCGTTGTCCCCACTGCCGTATCCCTATAATGGGGACAACAGGAAGAACTTTTTTTGACTTCCCGTTGTCCCCATCATGGGGATACGGCCAATGGGGACAACGGGAATACACCGAGCACACGGCTGGTGGTGGGGAAAAGGCTGATGTGCGTAAAAGAGACACACACATACGGGTAGAAAAGGAGGGCAAGTAAGCGGAAAACAGAGAGGGCCTATCTCAAACTAGTAAGCTTCAAATAACGGTCATGGATTTAATGATTTTTTTTTTTCAAAAAATCCAGTTTGTCACGCACAGTAGGTAACTATACCTACACAGTAGGATAGCACTCAAAACACAATTTTGGAATTTTATGATGTTGAACTGATTTGTTTTGGAGAATAACGCTTGTGCGGAATATATGAAACAGTAGAAACTTGAGATTGATAAAATTTTGAAGAACACTGGGGTTAAACTATTTTAAATTAATAAAATACACAGAGCTCATGTTGTTTGGACAGCAGCGCCATCTGACCATAGATTATATTATTATTAATAATATATTATTAGATACATATGTAAGTAAAGAAATAAATGTTTTTCTATAAAAAAGGAATCTCCTGGCAAAAAAATGTAAGCCGCCGATTTCAAGGTCAGTAATAATTGCGATTATTACTACTTTTTCTAGGGTACCTATACGATAAGAAAGAAAGAGAGAGAGATACATTTCTGTCTCTGGGTTTTTGTATGGGATTTTAGAAACCTCGTTCATTCATAAACGATCCTAGTAGCTTCCTTTTTGTAAGCGATTTCTTTTTATGTTTGATTTCTGGTATTACTGTTGTCGTTTCTTCTTCTGTTGTAGGACTTTCCGTTGTTGTGTGTGTCGTCGTTGTTGTTGTGGTAGCTTCTGTAGTTGTCTGTGGTGTTGTTACTATAGGTAAAGTTTCTGTAGACGGAGGTATTGTTGGTGGTGCTGTTGTCGTCGTTGTCGTTGGTTTCGGTGTCGTAGTTCTTTTTGACATCGGTTTTTCGGTTGTTATTCGCTTCGTAATTGTTTTTAACCTACTCGCCACTTTGGATATAGAAACCGTCGGATCTCCTGCCAAGATTTTTTTTACGATACTTAATGGCACCCAGTGGCCTGGCATATTTGCTTCCACAGGATTTGCAATAAACTGGAGAGTCTCTGTTCTTATGTCCGGCCATTGCGTGTTAGCTGGCGTTAACGCAGCTACCAGGCAGATTGCTGCACAGATCACTGTTTAAATCAAAGTTAGGTACTATAACGAATTTAAAAAGTAACGATTTTATACCGTAGGGAACTTGCATAACATTAATACTTAATCAAACTTTTATTTAAAATACATAGTACGAGGGCTGCACTAATAGTATCGGGAATGGAATATTTCCACTGTTCCTGTCATTTTAAAATCTTTTTAATTTAAAACTCCTTGGTTTTAAAAATCGAATACCATTTAATTATTTAAAAAAAGATTCTCGGTCTTGTCACAAGGTCGTGTCAAACTTGTTTATTCGTTGAAAAAATGGAATTGACTCGAGAAAATTCAAGAGCGATGATTTATTATGACTTTCGAAATGGTTTAACACAAAAACAGTGTGTTGACCGGATGATTTCTGCATTTGGTAATGAAGCCCCATCCAATACCACAATTTATCGCTGGTTTGCTGAATTTCAACGTGGACGTGTCAAGCTCAGTGATGATCCCCGTCAAGGTCGTCCAAAAACTGCAGTCACCCAAGAAAACGTTGATGCTGTGCGTAAGCTGATTGAGGAAGATCGACATGTGATATACCGCGAAATTTAGGCAACTTATGACTTTGGCATGAGTCAAATACAAATAATCTTGCAAGAACAATTAGGTGTAAAAAAGTTGTTTTCCCGATGGATACCGCATTTACTCTGTGAAGAGCAAAAAGCGGCTCGCGTCACTTGGTGCGTCAGAACTCTCGAAAGATTCCACGCAGGATCCTCAAATGCTGTATACAACATCGTATCAGGTGACGAATGCTGGACATATGCGTACGAACCTTAAACAAAAAACCAGTCACGAGTTTGGGTGTTCGAAAATAAGACTATTCCTCTTGAGGGACAAAGAAGAGCATTTGTTTGCCACAGGTCGTTTCTGAACTCCGGAAAGAGAACTGCAACCCACGACAATGCGAGTTCTCACACCGCGCGCAGAACAAAAGAGTTTTTAGAGCAAGAAAACATAGAATTATTAGACCATCTGCCGTAGGTACAGCCCCGACCTAAGCCCTAATGATTTCTATACTTTCCCTAAAATAAAGAATAAATTGCGTGGTCAGAGATTTTCATCACCTGAAGAAGCTGTGGACGCCTAATACAAAACGGCCATTTTGGAGACCCCAACTTCCGAATGGAGTGGTTGCTTCAATGATTAGTTCCATCGTATGGAAAAATGTGTCAAATTTCGCGGAGAATACTTCGAAAAGCAATAAATACATTTTTAAATAGTAATGTTGTGTCACTTCCTTGATTCCCGAAATTTTCAGTGTCGCCCTCGTAGTGCTAATCGTAGATAAAAGCAAAAAAGGAAGATACGGTATAGCTTCTCGCGCGTGGACTTTATTTTATGGACAAAAGTGGACGTGGACTTTATTATAACAAAACCAACTAACACGCTGTAGGTACATTTTTTTTTTTAATATACATTTATTTACAAAGAAAATATACATTGATTTACAATAATTACAGATAAAAAATGTCCTCCAAAGAGGAACCATGTGGGACAGTGCCCAGAAGACTGGCAGCATTCCCTCTCTGGATAGCTAGGCTGATCCTTTGACAGAGATAGCTGCCAGCCCTTTGGTCACCTGAAGCCTCGACCAAACGCACTGACAGCTCTTTGAGGAGCTGCCGCGCCCCCGGACCCCACGGTCCCATGGTCTCCACCCCAAACGGCACAAATATGTAGCCCTCATTGAGGTCGGCATATTTGCGCCGCTTCAGGCGTTCAGCGGTACTGTAGGTACATAAACACAACATGCACACATTACCCAATTAACAACAAAAAACAAAAATATTCAAAGACGCCTACAAAAGTTTCGTTTTAGTGCAGCAGTGAGGTTTTATGCAAAGCATGTTTACAAGATACCTAAGTATACCTATATTTTTTACAATACATCTGCTATTAATACAGTCATTATGACATGGAAACTTGGATCGTAATATTGGATTTTACCTACGGATTAGGCAATTTTCTTTACAATAGCCCAATGCCAGAGATGCATTTTCATAGAATCTGAAAATATGACGTCACAAAATTTCCCACCCCTTGTCATGTAATTTACGGATGGCCCTTTATATATAATCATAGACCAGTTTAAATAAATGTATTTAAACTTTGACTGTGATATAATTTTTTGATCAGACTATAAATATTATCTTACTTGAGAACATTTTCAAAAAATATTCTTCGATATACCGCTTCGATTTGTGAATAATTCGCAGGAAATTTTACACGAAACAGGAATTCAATTTGGAATAAAAAAAGTTATTGCATTGTTATCGTATCGCTTTATAAAATTAAATAAAACTTAGATTTAACGTTTTACATTGGTTTTGAGGAAGCCTAAAGTAGGTAAAGTTAATAGAAGAATAAATTAGAACACTATTACCAAAAAATAAAGGCAATGAATGTAAAAAAAATGGGATGACAACAATTTGTCAATCGTTGTTTAGGATTCGCTTTCGAACAATTTCTGGAAATATAGATAATACCTATAGCAGCGCCCCCCCAGGTAGCAAAATGACGTAGAAGCGACGGCCAATTAAGGTCCATCTTGAAATAGATGACGTCAAAATTTGACGTCTGTAGGATCTTATAGTGACGTGGATTTGTCTTATCCCAATGACGTCTTATCGAGACGTTGGTGACACGTCACACCATAAACGTCTGTGATACGTCATACCATAAATGTCTGTGACACGTCACACCATAAACGTCTGTGACACGTCACACCATAAACGTCTGTGACACGTCTATGGAGGAGCGGAGGTGGAATGCTTCTCATGCGATGAGCCTGCAGGACCAGATAGCACGGTGCGTCAGCTGCGTATGGACCTGATTGGGCGGATTCTGGCTTGCTGTGCGACTGCTGCTGCTGCTGACCTTGAGTGAAGGTTGTTGTGGGTGTGATGAGTGATGACGATGTGATGATGCTTCTGAAGTTTGCGCTGAAGTCCAGGTGTTGAGGGGTCACCAGTATGGAGGAGCGGAGGTGGAATGCTCCTCCATCGTGAAAAGAAAGATCTTCCGCAAGGCGAGGTGATCGTGCCTGGGGACCGCGGTCCAATGGTTGATGTTGGACAGTTGTATTTATACAAACTCATTAGAAAACTCCGATAGCGCGGTTTAGAACTCGGCCGTCTATTGGCGCGTTCTATGTAGTGTCGCTACACGTCATACCATAAACGTCAGTAGAACGTCTCATGTAAGTGTCGTAGGACGTCTTCTTGAAACTAAGATTGGACTATCAGAATGACCTTAAAATGACGCCGGCCTGATGGCATCAATAAATTAAAAACAATCTAATTTAAACGAGTTTTTCCCAGTTTTAACCAGTTCAAGCTTATTCAACTTATAATAATTGTTTTTTTAATGTTATGATATCCGCCGAATTCATTCTTCTGGTGCAGGACAGCACTCACAAGCAACTGAGGGCTGAATTTGACTAATATAAGTAGAACTCCTATTAATTGAAAATTGTATAAAGTGTAGGTACCTAGTTCAAGTTGTGTTGGTTATCGGATTAACTTTTTAGATAATTAATCATCCTACGTTACATTTTTTACTAGCATCACAGACTAACTTATACAATTCATTCGGTTACTCGAACGGTAATGGTTGTGTGGTAAAACAAGCGTGATACCTCCTTTTAACAACCGTCTCTTAGGTCGCATTCGCACTCCAAACCTATCCAGGCTCAGCTAAACTGGATCAGCACTGCTGCCTCATCAATAGCCTTGCGGTTAAAGAGCCCGCTTCCCATTCGTGAGGCTCGGGTTTGAATCCTATTGAGGGCACATACCAATGAGTTATTCAAAAATTTACGTACGAAATTAACTAGCTCGACGGTGAAGGAAAACATCGTGAAGAAACCCGTAGGTCTCAGAATTAATTCTGAGACATGTGTAAATAGACCCGGTCCGGGGATGGGCTCACCACCTATCACGTTTAGGGGTCCAGAGAATCTCGTGAAAAGTGGGGATTCAGAAATGGAATACCTCTGCCTACCCCCTCGGGGATAAATAAGTAAACCTAAGACCTACCAGTACCACCTAGGCGTACAACTACATACCACCTATTGAATTACTATCAGGGAAAAAAGTTAATGAAAGTAGGTACTAGGACCCCTTAAGTAGCAGAAGTTGTTCGGACTGTCTGCGCCTAAAAATAAACCAAAGAGATTTTCTCTGTGTAAACCAACCTTAATTTTTTTGTTGTAAATGAAAACTATTTTATCAACCCTAAAGTCTTTAAATATCTTCTACAAAATTTTAAATCTCTTTGTATCAACCAAAGACAATGTATGTTGCTTAGTAACCTGTGTTCTTTGTCAGAAACTGTTTTTTGAAAAAAAATATCAGAATTTTTGTGACTGATTACATAATATTGTGAAAATGTCTTACACTAATAGGGAGATGATATTGTGGAAATGTGAGTGCTACCCGAGTGCTTTATCATGAAAGATTCCTCGCTGGTAAACCATTTGCTGAGCGTCCGGAGCTACATTCTCTGGTTCAGTGTCTTTAGTAGTTTTGTAATGGCAGGAATGTTTACTTGCGTTTTAGCAAAGATTCGGTAGGTGCCCAAAAAACTTAATTTGACGTAATCGGTTCACTCTATTGAATAACGATATTATTTATTACGTAAAGACATTGAAAATAAATATCTGCAATATTTCTCATATCCATGTGGCGCAGCCTTAGATAAAAGCAAAAGAGGAAGATACGGTATAGGCATAGAAATCATCGTTGACATTTGGACTACATACAACTACACGCGCAAATAAAAAAAGAGATAGAAAGACGTACTCGGACACAAGCGCGAACGAGTTGACTACAACGAATTACGCTACTTGCACCTAATTTAAAGGATCCACGCGCGAGGCGCCGGTACCGTATCTTCCTATTTTGCTTTTATCTAAGGGCGCAGCGAACATTCATTCAAAGCTGCGCGCGCAGAACTGCTAAGATACGAAATAGTATGACGACCCGCATAGAGGCTGATTCATGTTACAACGGGACGGGCCCCGTCCGGGGAACGGTCAAATATTTTTTGTAAGAAGCGCTGGCCCGCACGTCCGGGCCCGGACGGGCCCCGTCCCGTTGTAACATGAATCAGCCTTAGTGCGGGGACACGTTTGTTTTGATTTGAAATAAATAAACTTACTAAATCATAAATTTATTATGAATTTTTAAAGTAATTCATTTGTAGCTAAAACTCAGCCTAGAGATTCTATGCCAGATACACTCTTCGCCCCTTTTGGCTTAATATACCCTTTCCGTAACACGCTGTAAGTACGTTGTATAAAGTCAATTATTTACTAAAAAAATATCATTATTAAACAATGCCCGTTATTTACGAGTAAGTATATACTAATTATTAATTATAAAAATTTGTGACTTTTGAGACAACATTTAGAACGACAAAACAAAGGTTTATACCAATTTACAGCTTATTATCTTTCATTCCGAGGTTGACCCCTTTTTTTACCTAAAATGACTGGGCTATTAGTGAATTCCATGCGTCGCGCTGCTATTCAAAACAACTAACGTTTTATGCTATTATAGATAACGTCATCCCAGCAGCGCCACAAACTTCTCATAGACTAAATGAAGCAAAAGATGTGTTGGGTAAAATCCAAAATCCAGAATGATACACTTGCTAATTATTTAAAAAATGAGACGTGCGAGCAGTGATAGCGTGAGGTCTCGGGTTCAAATCCTGGCATGAACCAATGAGTTTTTCCAAAACTTACATAGAGTAAAGCACACAATTGTTGACTCCCCACCAGTGAATTGACGCCCCAACAGAATTTTTCATTATTATTAAAATTACGATACACAATTCTTTATTTTATGTTATTTACACATGTGTTTAAGAATTTTGCGCAATGCTGGTTTACTCAAGATGTTTTCCTTCACCGTTGAGCTAATCACTAGCTGCTACTGATAAATACATATGTAACTAGGTACATAAGTTTTTGTAAAACTCATTGGTACATAACCTCCCCGCAGGATTTGAACTCGAGCCTCACGAATGTGTTGCCTGCTACTTCGTTCGCTTAGGCTTTAGGGATAAAAAGTAGCCTATATGTTAATCCGGGTCCTAATCTATCTACCTACCTTTCATCTAAATCCGTGCAGCCGCTAAGTTTATTTTTATCTTTTATCACTTAGATATCTACACTAATCTATACTAATATTATAAATAGGAGAGATTAGAATTTTTGTACGTTTGTTACGAATAAACTCAAAAACTACTTAATCGATTTAAAAAATTCTTTTACCAATGGAAAGTTAGAATATCCCTGAGTAACATAGGCTATATTTTATTCCCGTATTCCCACGGGAACGAAAACTACGCGGGTGAAACCTGAAAAATATAAGTTTTTTCAGAAACTAGTCCTTTAGTGTTATAATCGCCAAAATAAAAAAAAACTATTTTTTCGCGGCTTTTTCGATTTTTGACAATGTTGCGTTCGGCGCTCGAGGTCACAACTTGGATTATACATTAGGCCAACACCATAAACAAGTCTGCAAAAAATCAGAACTATCGGATTTGACGCATGCGGTAATATATAAATTTACTGGACTAATCTTTAATAATATATAAACTTTGAAATTGATGTCCTTTCTGCAAATATAGAATCTGCAAGTTATACCAACTAATCGTAAATATTATATTGTGATCTTAGATATTCTTAAATTCAATGTGTTGCGACTGTGACGATTTTAACCTGGCCAGTGTGAAATATTATTAACTAGCTGTCCCCGCGCGGTTTCACCCGCGTTCCCGTTCTCGTTCCCATTCCCGTTCCCGTGTAGTTCCCGTTCCCGTTCCCTCGTAGGTCCCGTTCCCGTTCCCCTGGGAATATCGGAATAAAAAGTATCCTATGTCCGTAGCCTGGTTCTAAGCTACCTCCCCACCAACTTTCAGCCAAATCGGTTCAGCCGTTCTTGAGTTATAAATAGTGTAACAATCACGACTTTCTTTTATATATATAGATTAATAAATAATTTTTATCCAACTTCGTGTTTAATATTTTACGATAGCATGGCATAGTAGAGCATTTGTACATGTCAATATGCGATATTATGCTACAATACATTTTGTATGGGATTTTAGAAACCTCGCTCATCTGCAAACGTAATTTTTTTCAATATTTTTTTGTGGTACGCGATTTCTTTTTATGAGTGTTTTCTGGTATTACTGTTGTCGTTTC